>JAIUND010001333.1:0-37517 GCA_034699125.1 Gisinianus flammeolus | reverse complement strand
AGAGAGAGAGAGGGAGAGAGAGAGAGAGAGAGAGCGAGAGAGAGAGAGAGAAAGAAAGAGAGAGAGAGAGAGAAAAGTCTTTACACAAACTAAAAATACTTACATAATTTTTCTTTCTCTGTTCTAGTCGGGGTTTGTTTTAAGAGCCGGAAAGAAAAAAATGCTGAATTGCTCAATGAACAAGTCTTTTACACTGTGAAGTCAAAAGCTTGAACACACTCTTTTTTCTTGCCAGTCTTTTGACATTTTTTGGTTGTTTTCCCTTTTTCCCTTTTGTCTTTTTGTGTGCTTTCCCCTTTATCTTTACTCCAGATATTCAGGAGGCACTTCAAATTAGACTTACACCATTTCCCCGATTAGTCTCCGAGGTTTTTTTGGTTTTCTTTAATCACCTCACCCGATTTTGATTCTCTATATAATTCTGATTTGGATTTTGATACGACATCTCATTTCTCAATGGGCGAGAAAATTCTAAAGATTTCCTTGTGAAATGTCGCTACATATATGGCAAGAGGACAAGGCTTTATATATGGATAAGAAGCAAAAAATATATATAGGGAATTTTGTACAGAGGGAAAAAATAGAGAGGAAAAGTCCACAGTGAAATCAAATGTCCATAGTGAGCATTAGTGGTATTACAGAGAGAGAGAGAGAGAGAGAGAGAAAGAGAGAGAGAAAGAGAGAGGACAGACGAAGACCTGGAGGGCTTTGAAAAAACAAAGCCCAGAGCAAAAGCTCAAGTTAAATCTGATCAAGACTGATTGGCTAAATGGAAGATTGGATGATTGGATGTCAAACACATCGAATGGAAGTCTTCGATTTTCACCCACAGCTATTTGCCATCATCATTCATCTTTGTTTTAGTGCTCACAGTCTCTCTCTCTCTCTTTCTCTCTCTCTTTATCCCAAGAGCAAACAAGAAGCCCTCTAATATTAACTGCCATACTCGACTTCATCAAACCTACAATTCATTCATTCAATTTACTACCGGCCGACATAATATGCTAACCTGGAATCCCTCTCTCTTTCTTTCTCTCTTTGTGTACAAACACTAGTCCACAAATACATTGTCATACTCAATATAAAAGTATGTATGGAGATAGGAAGTGAAACCACTTTTAACTCTGTGAGAGGAGAAAGATCATCCAACAGTTCCAAATTCTATGTCAAAAGTTTATGATATGAGAATGCGTGTGTACTTTACTTTACATTACAAACAATACACTGCAGTAAATAGGGACATCAAAAAACTTGATGATGTAGAGTTTCCCAGTATTCTCTCTCTCTCTCCCTCCATCATTGTCTGTACATTCATATATAATGTGTACATGGTTATATAGGTATAATTTAATATAGTGCCGGGTGTTCTAATTTTTCCAAAGTACTAATTCCATTGAAAATCGACTTTATTAATTAAGTATTTCCAGAGCTGTTTTTGACAGGATGTGCATTATGAATTATGTTTATGATTATGTATTGACTCTCTCTCTCTCTCTCTCTCTGCGGCAGTTTCCTTTACTCTTCGTTGTGTGTATACTACAGATGTGTGTGTGTTTGTGTGTGTGTACAGGGAATCTATATGGCACATCTACGCCCGGAATTAATATAGAGGATAAGAGGTACAAAAGCTTTGCCTACTTTTTCTGTTCTGTTCAGTACACAACAATATGGTGATCAGCATATCTATTCCATATCCCTCCTCGTCCAAATTGACGACCATAATAAAATTGTTAATTAGATTTTACCTCGTACAATGCAGACGTTGCATTGCTCAGGCTTACTTTCATTCACATAATCGATTGTCCAACGAACAGTCAAGATTAAACCCCGAGTAATTAGATAAGTCCTAAAACCTAAAACTCCTTTTAATTAAATGAATAATTTAATGGACCCAAATGAATATTTTGCACACTTCACTTCAACTCTCAACTTCTTGTTCAAAAAAATAAACAACAACAATAAGGGAAAAAAAAAGTTTTATTCCTTCCTTTTCCCGTATACTCCTCTCTTTGTCTTTTTTCTCCTTCTTCTTCTTCTCCTGTCCATAATAAATTAATATTTTAATTAATTTTCTTTGATTGAGATTTGGATAGGAATAGGACGGGGGGGGGAGACATTTAATTACTCTCAATGGGGAAATCCACATAAGTCTTAGCAAGTATGGACATGTACATATTTGCAATACACATAATGACTTGGATTAATTTAACTAGGTTTCTCTCTCTTTGCACATTCACATATGGCTACTTTCTACAATTCTACATGAGATATTTCCCTCATTCCCTCATACATGTTCACATCGATATAATATATCGCTGATGATGATGGTGATGGTGATGGTGAGTACACACGGAAAGGAGCATTACTAGGTGTACTTGATTGACGGCACGATTACATTGGATTTTAATTGAATTCCACTATTATTATTAAGAAATTGAAATTCATCCTGGTCGATTTTTGATTGTCAGCGTAATTGGATGGAAATGACTGAATAATCTATTATGTTGATTCAATTCATTTCACAATCCTTTCTCTCTTCTCTTCACGCATATTGTTCCACTATTCCACTATTCCACTGTTCCACACGCTTGGAATTAGTCTATTCATATACTACTATTACTGTTACAGGCCTTTGTACTTTATTTGTTCAAATGAAAGAAGGATTTTTGTGTGAGGACATTCATTTCACTACCTAATACATTTTAAATGGAAATATTTATTTAGTCCTAAACTTTATTACTATTGTTTCAATCCAAAATCACAACTAATCCAAATTGAATTGGGTTTGACATTAATCAATTAGTCCATTAGTAATCATCACAGTATGACGACAACTGTGAAAAAGAAGCCTTAAACAGTCTGACTGAGTTCAATTTAATGGGATAATTTGCGTCGAGAAATATTATGGAGTTTCGTGATGTGTTGGATTAAAGTCAAAGTCAAAGTCTGATACAATTGCGATATTGAGAATGATATTCCAATTTAGGAATGTGAAGCTCAGTTTCAATTGTCATTTGTCAATACATTTGATACAGAGCCGACATTTGTACGAGGAAAGTATACGTTCAGTGTACGTGTACGTGTACAGTGGTGGAGTTGACAAGTGGCGGAGAGGGTAAGTAACCAAAAGTACAAGATTCCAGATTAGACTGTGACTGGTTGGTGACTGCATACAGATATTTTCAATTGTCAGAGTAAGAGCAAAGGACAACAAAGCAGGCATCCGGACACGGACATGTGTGACGAAGAAAGTCCTTTCGTCTGCTCTGTGTTTTGAACTGTTTTGCCATATACAATGCAATTGCAATGGGGATACACAAATAGAGTATTTATATCGTATCGTATGCTTGGATGGAATGGAATCCGTGGATATGGAATTGGTTTTGTAGTGAGGGAATTGAATAGAAGTGGGAATAACCTAGGACACTCAATGTTTTATTATTCATTCAATCAGACAGAATTGAATTGATTCTCTTTTACAATCTTTTTGTTGGGGAGTCAATTGACCGACCCAACCCAATACCAATCGGTAATAATTCATGCAAATTATTCTCTCTCTCTGTCTCTCTTTCTCTGTTTCCTCTCTGCGTGTTCGTTCTTTCTCCCGTTCCCCCATCAATTCTCACTTTCCCCATACGCAACACGAACAAGAAACAATCAACAACTTTACTCACACACCGCCAAACTACAGAACTTGACGTTTTTTCCCTTCCCATTCTTTATGTGTTTGGGAGAAAGAATGATCGGAAAACATCGTTACGGAAATGCTTTTCACAAGCCATTCTAAATTTAAATGTCGTTTTTTTTTTCATTTTATCTTAAGTTAAGATTCTTAACTGGTTTGTAAGAAAGAAACGTTTGACGAATATACTTGATATAACAATGGGATATTAGAGACTTTACATTCCGTCTCTCTGCATAAATTATGTAAAAATATGACGGGCGATTAACAGCTGTAAATATTAAATAAGGGGATTTTTTATATATGTTATTCGTATTTCAATTGGAAGGGAAGGGATTGAAAGCGAAGAAGAAGGACTCCAACTGATTTTTTTACATCTGACTTTTTGGGCTCTTTCATAAAAGGTAAAATGGCCATGTCTCACGAAGGAGAAGAAAAATAAATTATATATTATATATTTTCTTCTGCTGTATTGGACATGTTGAAGTTGGAAACTGGAAATCTTTTTGACACTCACAACGTTTCCCCTATTTTATATTTCAAGATATGAGTAAATTATGAATAATATTTTGGATCATGGAGTGTCAAACAGAGTTGGATTTAGCCATACAAATACGAATACGAATACGAATACGAAAAGGAAAAGGAAAGAACTGTACAAAGTAAAAACATGTGGGACTGTGTGAAGGGTCAGTTGGAGTAAATATAAAGGTGGTCTAGTTTTTAAATAGTTTATCATGTTCATATACCTTCAGAGAACTACACAAATTTGCCCAACTTGACCCTATACGGATTTGTTTTTCTTTAGAAGCTGTTGTTGAGGAGTCGGGCCAACTGGTTTTACTATTCTCCTCAATATACATGGGTGTCATAATCAGGTGAGTGTCGAGAACGGTCCAAGTGGGATCCCTGTGGTTCGTGACAGATGAGAAGAAGTGGACAGATGAGAAGTGGACACCCCTTTGACTACTGGACTAAACTTTCATGCATCCCTGTTCATTTCGTGTGTTCCATTTCTATTTCTTTTTCTTGTCCTACTGGGTTGGTTGGTTGGTTGGTTGTCTTCCTTTCCCTTCGTTCAACTTCAACCACTTACATACTCTGACTCTCTCTCTCTCTCCAGCAGTATCCATTTGAAGTTTCTCAGTCTTTTTCTTAAAAGCTGTCTCATCCCCATTTCTATTCTCATTGAAATCCAGTCAGCTTTTGACTATTGCCAATTGCCTTGCCAATGACAAGCTTAGCGGGGAAATTTGCCTCTGCCTCTGCCACTTTTTTTATTTCATTGTCATCTTACACTTCACGACATCCATGTAGCAGCCCAAAACAGATAAGTATATAAATGTACATGAATGTCGTGTAGCTTGCATAATGTGACCAAAAATAGCCAATAGCCATTACTTTGGACAAAGTAAAAGTGTCCAATGCACAGTAGTCGTCGTCGTCACATCACATATCCAGATAGAAATTGGAATAGAAAGGCTCTCTAGTTTTTTCCCCTTTTTTTTCATTCGGTCACTTAGATCTACCCGTCAGGAACATATGACAATCAAAGTCTGAAATCCTCTTTTCCCCTCCCAGCCATATACGACCATTTCCTCTGATGTCTTTCACATGTAAATACTTACTACACAATCTGCGTCCACCTCCGTGTATTCAGAACGTTTGTAAACATTGCCCAATTTTACCCCCATGCTGAAAATGGGGGGGGGGGGGCAAACAAAAATCCCTTAAAATCCATCAAAAAACATGAAAATGGCATAGGATTTGTAAAAGTAAAAAGAACTGCATTAAAAAAAATATACTATGAAAAAATTAATTGGAGAGTCTTTGCTATTATTTTACACACATTGATTACGTGGAAAGTGCACAGTCTGTGGACGTTCTTTAACTGATAGGCGAGACACATTTCAGTACAAGTTGTGTGTGTGTGTGTGTGACTGCGGTCTATACTATAGATAAAACGTGCATTCGGTTAAATACATCCGAATGCATACAGACAGACAGACGCAGAGGGAAAGTCCTTTTTGGAAAAGTAAGTATAAACCGGTAAAATTGTTTGAGCTAATAAATCCTGTGGAGGGAAAGATTGTGTGTGTGCATTTGAGAGAACGAGAGAAAG
The DNA here is from genome assembly GCA_034699125.1 of Gisinianus flammeolus. Lineage (NCBI taxonomy): Eukaryota > Metazoa > Arthropoda > Collembola > Symphypleona > Katiannidae > Gisinianus > Gisinianus flammeolus. The sequence continues at coordinate 31,713 of JAIUND010001333.1, read as the reverse complement.
AGAGAAAGAGAGAAAGAGAGATAGAGGGAGAGAGAGAGAGAAAGGCCAAAGGACAATTTCGGTAATAAGACGGGAAGGGCGCACTCTTTGAAGTGTGTGTCCCTCTCGTGAACTAACTTTTATCGTCGGAGCAATTAAAGTTGGGGCCAAGAAGCCGTATTTACTTGAGGTCACGTAAAGAAAAGGCTTATAATAAAGCAGCAGGAAGATTTTGAACTTTGAAACCACTGTCACTGCTCTCTCACTTTACCCAAAGAGAGAGACAGAGACAGAGAGAGAGAGAGGAAGAAGGAATAGGAAATGGCAAGTTGAATGTTGAATCTACATATGTATACACATGGGAAATGGAGAGATTTGTACTACAGAATCAGAAACCACGTGTACAATCCAATTGGTATATGAAATATTTATGAGTTGAAATGCATATTTCCTTCTCAGGTACAATATATTGGAGGCATTTAGAAAGATGTGTGATTGCGGGTTGTATCTGTATCTGTAGAGCAAGCATCTTTCCTTGTTACTTTAGACAGAAATACTAGATAGACGGTTGCATCACATTTACCTAATAAGAATAGAAATGGATGAAGAAGAAGCAAGTCTCCAAGATGGATAGGCTGAAGAGAAAGAGAGAGAAAGAGAAAGAGTGTGTGGGACTTGAGACTGGAGATGGTCTATATACTATATATATGAGTGAATGTCCTGTGGTGTGTGTATGAATGAGGAAGGAAGCTGGTTCGGGTTCGGGTTTGGGTTCAGTGTGGTGGTAGGGATAGGAGTAGGAGTAAGTAGGAGCACAGCTTAGCTCTTTTACTAATCATAGCTGCTAAACTAATATTTACCAATTACGTTAACGAGGAGTACTCCACTTATGGAGACCTCCGTACGAACTCCGACTCCGACGCTGACTCTTCGAGAATCGTCTTCTTCTTCTTCTCCTTCTTCCTTCAGTTCAGTTCAGTTCTCTTCCCATCCAAAGTCATCGTGACACGAAAAAGTCTTTGTTTAAAAATCATTACCTCTTCTTCTCTCTACAAATGCAGAATAATGGCCAAGAAACCCATACCATTCCAAAAAGCATCAACATTTTACTGGTTGGTTACTTTCTTTCTCTCTCTCTCGCAGTCTCAGTCTCGTGTAACACACAGTTAGGACTTTAATCATCTAATACCCTCACAAAATGCTTGTCTCACAACCAACAAAACCCCTCCTTTTCCCCCTTATAATACAACTAAATAATAATAATTATACAAATAAAAAAATATATAAATGTCTTCTTGTTCTTTATTATTTCTCATATGGTATTTTCGTTTCTTTACCCGACGGTTGACGTTGACTCGAGGTCCTAGACTTTCTTTTCTTTCCATTTGTACACACACACACATAAGTTCAATTGCTACCAATTCTTACATACTATTTATTATATACTAATATACTTATGTCTTATATGTAAGAAATAAGTATGTATACTTACATATGTATGTACTATTTCCAAGCCATGTATAAAATCAAAGATATCGAAGTCATTGGACTCTTTGTTGGAGCCCGTGGAACGATCACAAATTACTTTGAGGCTTTTCGAAAACGCTTCGGAATCGCAAAGACTACAGTCCAAGACATCGTCATAAATGTCATTTGCGGCTCAAATCAAATTTACCACAACCATGTTTATGTTTACAATGTCTCGACATAATTATTTGTATGTATGAAGTTTAAATTTAAACGTTTCTGAATGTAAAGAATTTTGTATGTATTGCTTAGTCTATTTTGTCTACAATAGTTGTGTTGAAGTGACAAATAAAAGTGTTTTACCTCTCTCTTTCTCTCTCTTTCTTACAAACAATCTAATTATTTGAACAATCCAGACATTTTATACGATAATGGTTTTATTTTTTGGTACCACGAGAAATGTTGAAGAATACTCCACATCACGTTATACAAATGGAAGGGAATAAATTGAAACAACACGTCTTCAACTTTTAATGATGTACTGTCAATCCTGGATTAAATATTATTATTCAGATTATTCTTATTACAAAGCACGACAAATTAGATAAAACGTACGGTGAGCTCAAAATAAACAAAATTACTCTAAATTTACCACAATCAGCCAAATGTTTTTTCTCTTTCTCCTCCCTGTTTTTAGTTTTTTCATACATTTGTTTTATGGGGAAAAAGACAGCCAGCTCATGTAACCACATTTTCAATTTTGCGTTTTAAATTTGAAGTACTCAAGATTAACAAGTCGCGCACTTGCGAGGAAGGAAACTTCTGAAGTGTTTTTTTCATCTAAATCTAAATCCCATATTTTTATAGCTATAATAAAATAATAATAATAATAATGATAGATCGTGGTAGCTGTCGAGAGTTTTAAAATCAAAATGAGCTTGAGGAAAGAAAGAGAAAGCGAGAGAAAACTCAAATATGTAAGATGTTCCTTGCCTGATTTCTCTGCCGCACACACAAACTCACAAACCTCCATCCTTGGATAGAATAATATGAAATGACATGTACATGCCGGTATGTAGTTTTTTCTAGTTTTAAGTCAAGAGTTCTTCAGAAATGTCTTCTAATGATATCTTTTGAAACCACGAGCTGCTCATTTTCTCCACTTCGAATGTCGATGCCAATATGTCTGGATATACTTTTTTCATGTAGGATTCAATACTTTTTTTTGTCATGTGTGTCCTCGGCCTTGTCTTCTTATTTCTATTTGCCCTCAAATTGGAATTTCGATTGTCTTTTCGACCGTTTGGCACACACACACACACACAATACAGATGGCCCAAAAACATCCAAGAAAGTTAATGATGTTACTTTTTTACTACAGTGTACTGTGACTGTGACTGTCCAAGTCCAGGAACGCCACTTGTGCTGGTGTGTAACTAAACCTGTCATAGACATGCTCATCTTGTATTTATATTTATATGGGCTACAAAAATCTCAGATATTATTATAAATCGACTTTATTATTCTCTTGTTCTTGGAATTTAACTGTGTGGACTCTTCAGCTTCACACAACTAACGACGATGAGTATGTTACGACACACATATCTATGAATATATCGTATGTTGACAGTCAAGTATAGAAAGGGAAAAGAAGAGAGAGAGACATCTTATCTTATTAACATGCCTCCAGTTTCATAGTACACAATGAAAATATGTATGTTCGTCATGTGCATTCATCTCTCTCTCTCTCTCTCCCTCTCTCTCTCTCTCTGTACAAATTGAAAGTCTAAATATGTACGTTGGGGACATTTTAATTCATGTTTATACGAACATACTTAATTTAATGATCCAATTATTCCTTGCTCGATTTTTTTTCACCAAGGTGAGCAATTCTATGTATCTATACAAAGAGAGAGGAGTCAAATAGAGAATATCTGTACTCTGTATTCCGTATTCTTGTGACTGCATCAAGTGTGTCTGTATTCTGTATGTGCAATATGTACGATATATGCCCACACACAAACTATAATATACAAAAGCTATACGAGTGGCTCCTTTTTCTTTTCCTTTTCCTATTCCTACTACTGCGTGGATGTGGATTGTGGATGTTGTTGCCTCATCATTTGTTGTTGGCCATACTTATTCCGCTCGTATACTTGTTATGTATATACTATTTACATGTACATGTGTGTATGTGTGTGTGTGTGTACTGTCGTGCTAGTTCTAGTGCTAGTGGGTACGGTTTGTTATCTGATCGGGTTGTTCAACTTGCTTGTTCTCATGAGATTCAATTACGACTTCTAAGCAGACCACAAAACAATCAGCAAGTTTCCAAACAGCTTTTTCTTCTTATATACTGATACACTTTGTCTTTTTGTGTGCATCACTCGTTTTCCTTTTCTTTCTCCTTCTCCTTCTTCTCCGGAGGAACCAGAGGACAAGAGGAGCAGTAGCTCCCCAACTCTCTACTCCTCCAATGAATAATCTCCATCACGTCGTGTACATACAATTTTAATCCTTTATTAACAATATGTGGGCTAATTAGTCTAGTATTAAGAATTCAAACATAACCAATGTCAAATTTTGATGGACTCGAAGCAACTCGTGCATTCTCTCTCTCTCTCTCTCTTCACTCTCCACTTTTTTTCTCCATGATGGTGATGTGCTGTTTCTTGAACAAATAAAAATGATAACTACTAACTACAGTACATTATTCATCGTTATTTTATCTTTTACATTGTATTTCAATATGAAAGATTAATAACCTTAAAAAAAATGAAAGATGGAATTATGATTATGATTTTTTTATTCTTCTGAAACTCATATCACGTATGATGATGTCCAATGTAATTTTGTTCTTGTATTGTATCGTAGGTACATGTCATGAGTTTAACCTTCAAACTATTAAATCCTCGAACATTTCCATGCAAACACAAAAAAAAAAGAGTGAGATTTACTAATAGATTGTGTGTGTGTGTGGAAAAAAGGAGGGTGGATATATATCGGATGTTTAATGGGTATTAGGGTTAAGTAACCGATCGTAATCAAACGAGTCCGAATCAATTTAATTATTATTATTATTATTATCAAGTAATGAAATGGAATATAAAATTTAAAACGAGGAAAAAAAATTGTGAGGTAATAAAAATTTGTTTGACATTTTCCTGAATTTACTTTTGATTCTTTTTGGTTGATTGTTTCAAGTGTGTACACAAAACAAAATACATAAGACATCAGACTATCTGTATTTACAATGGACGACGATACAACTGGAATAATGACAAACAAAGGAGCGGTAGACTGTGAACGAGGACCATGATAATTATTCTTCTTGTTATATTTTATGAAAATGCGTTAAATAAAAGTTTTTACTACTCATAAAAATCCTTCCACAAGAAAGTTTAACACTCGCTGCTTCATTTGAAATAACAAGCACAAGTGTTTTCAAACATTTTCTTTTGTTTCCATTCCACAGTCAACCTGCCTTCTGAGCCTTCACTCACTCACAAGAGTCAGTCCAAGTCCAAGTCCAAGTCCAAGTCCGAATGAAAAAAAAAGATGTTCTCACACATCTCATGACTAATTTTTATAATAATGAACTGGTTTTTTTCTTCTCTCTCTCTCAAGTTTCGTATTCCCGTATGTAGAGACTTTATAATACATTTTATTTCAAATTGAAATTCACATCAAATTGGAATCTCCAATCTCCAACAGACTTTTTTTGTTTTCATGCAGATATCGTAAGTAAATTTAAATACATATAGAAACAACAACACGAGAAAAAAGTATGAAGTGGACAATACCGGACTTGACACTCTTCTTCAGCGACAAGAGCTACAAGTTGTACCTATATTATATTTGTTTGTCTTTGATATTTTATTCATCTGGAGACTTGACTTATACACGAGGAAAAGGGAATGGGATATGTAACAGAGTCACATAGTCGATTGAACAGTAATGGGACGAGATGGAAACAACTTAAGACACAATACAGTTTGACAAATCAAGTTTCCATGTGTACAAACGCTTGTTTCCACGACCCTCATGCTTCTCTCCCTCTCACTTTCTCTCTCTCCAGTGTCAACTCATCTCGTCATCGTCATCGCTCGACTCAAACTCAGAGATTCTGATTCTTGGAAAATACAAAGAGAGAGAGAGAGAGAGAGTGAGATGGAGAGTGAGTATAGTTAATGGAAAGTGGAGAGGATGTTGTGGAGGAGAGTGGGTATCAGGTTATTTCATACAATTACAATTACGATCCTCTCCGCAGTCAGTGGATGTATGGGAGATTACATGACTCGTTTCAAACCAAACTAGAGAGAGAGAGAGAGAGTACACCACACATAAAACCACACACACAGATTTAACAGTCCCGGTTTACACACATATGTAAAGAAAAGGTGAAGCCTTATGAAACCTTATTGAATTGAAACTTTTTTTGAAACTGGATCGGACATTTCAAGTATTTGTTCAAGAAAAAGATTCGTTGACATATGCACACAAACTTACAATATATATCGTACGTATGTATATCTAGTATCAACATATTCTACATAGTGAACGCACATTGTGGGCTCAACTGAATGAATGCATGTTAATGTTAATGTTACCCACTGCACACTGCACTGTACACTGGAATATGTGGATGTGGACTGTGAAATGGTCTCTCCCCCGTCTTTTCCTTTTTTCTTCCCTTTTACTCGCATTAGTCAAATGTCTCATCGTCATCGTCATCGTCATCGTCAGTCGTCTCAACCAAAACCAACCTCCACCTGCATGATACTTGAGACGAGAGCTGGAATTTTTCACTATAATCATATATTGTTGTTATTATTATTATTATTATTGTGTTTACTTTAGAGTTTTAGACCGGGCAAAAGGAATGAGAAATGGGGATATGAACTGACTATCTGTAGTTTGTGCTCACTTTATATCCAGTTTCTTGCTTGTTACTTGAAGAAATTCCTATATTTATTCATTTTCGTATTCATTGTGGCCGTAATTGGTCTCAACTTGCTGTATCCTTTCCTTATGCATATTGTCTAAGTAATAAGTAGATATGTCAGGTATGTGTGGTAGAATTAGATGGACGTGAGCCGTATATTATGTATTATATTGTTATTGTGTATGGTGGTGTCTGGTTCGTGGTCTGTTCTGTCTCTGTCTATGGCGTTGTGGCGTGTAATGCAGGCGATTTTTTTTTGACAAAAGCTGCCATGGTGAAGAGTATGGGATGTCAAAATTTTGACGTGAACCGTCGGACTGTTGGAAAGTTAGAGAGCGTCAAGGAGAAAAGGTTGCGTGCCAATGCCAATCCAGATTCGAGTCTTGAGAATTTGTCTCCCTATCAAATGACAGTCACATTCTCTCTCTCTCTCTCTCTTTCTCTCTCTCTCTCTCTTACTAAACCAAAAAAGGTGGACGAGAAACATAAGTAAAGCGACACACATAGACAAGCAGTCATAAGTTCACTTGTAAAACAGACATTTTTGGTGCACACTTAACTCTTATGATTAGACAGCCTCATGGTATTGAGGAAACGTGATCGTTGACTTTTCACGACTCTCCTTATTAAATACAGCCAGAGTCATCGTCGTCGTCGTCGTCATCATCATCATCATCATAAAAGCAAACTGTACAGACACAATCTGAAATTCAAAATGGATTTTGTCACTACAACTTCATTTCATTGGACAAATAACTCTCGGGATTTGAACTATAATGCTTTGAAATCATCCGAGTCACTTGAATTCAATTGCTAACACAACAAACACCATCAAGTACATATAGTACAATTGTATATAATATACTGTCTTACCATTTAAAACATGCAGTTTTTACAGCCTAACTTCCTTACAATGTATAGTTTTTTAAATTGAATTCTGAGCTGTTTGTTTGCAAAAGCGATGCAATTCAAAATTGGGGTTATGTGACGACATGCAGATATTGCATGAAAATATGGAGTACTATCAATTTTCTATGTACAGATACATGATGAAAATGAGCATGCATCGAGCGAGCGAATGCGGCGGGTAGTTGATGGCAAAAAGATGTGACTGCGTAAAAAAAAAAAACTAGAGAGATGAGAATAATTGGAAGGAGTCATCATAAGGAGAAGTCAATTGGAGTGATTCTCACTCGAAACTCTCCCTCTATCTCTCTGTCTTTCTCTCTTTCGCTCTGCTGTTGGTTGGAGAGGGGGAGAGGGAGATGGAGATGGGGAGGATCACTTCAAGTGTGGAATGAGCATAATTGAGGCAATATATAACTTTGTAACCCCCCCACTACATACTTATATCGTATGAAGAATGAAGAATGAGTTGTGGGGTTCCATTTTCCATTTGCATTTGCAACTTGCAACACCATCAGAATGAATTTTGGTTACAGATCCCATCGAGGAGGTCTTTCACTTTCAATTTACACACTCTGATCTGTCTGTAGTCTGTGTACATATTACACATTACATATATGTACAAACTCCACAGCCACCATTCAATATCCACTTTTCACATCCACAATTTCAATATTCAATATGCATTTCCCGTGTTCACAGTGTAACTTTCCATCTGCATCTCTTCCTCACTTTCATTTCACATCTATGTAAACGTGACAAGTAAAATTCAAATTATTTCAAATTTCAAATTTATGGAAAATAGTGTACGCAAACTTCAATTAGAACTTTTTATACTAAATGCAGAAACTTTTGCTTTTTAAACAAAGGTTATTGTAGCACAGTTACGTACTGATGATGATGATTCCATTACGTACTTACATTCCATTTTAATTTTCTCTTTTTTTCAATGGGCTTTCCAAAACTTCCAAAACTTCCAAAAGTCACAGGCTACAAATGCCAACATGAACCATTTAAGTAAAGTGCTGTTTTTTTTATTTAGATTCGGGCAACAGAAGAGAAACATCTTGCATGAAATGGAAATTATTAAGTCATTTATAAAATCCAAATTTCCATAAGCTGGAAATTTAGAATTCTATCGTTTTTTACGGGTTACGCGTTGGTAATTAACTTGACAAAAAATTCTAATGGAAATCAACAAATGTATTCGTATACAGATAAGCATAAGTAAACTCTCGGAATTCTGTTCTCTCTCTAAATATATACTGATATAATGTACATGTACACTGTGGATTCTACAGAAAGAGAGAGAGGGCGAGGGAGAGAGAGAGAGAGATAAATAAACTAAAGAAGAGGGGGTTTTCATTGAAATGATGAGGTTTAACATGTAACCTCACAATTGAGATAAAGATAAAGTCAAAAGTGGTCTAGCAATTTAATTATAGTTGGAAAACGAAAACCTTTGAAAGACTTAAATTAACTAGTGGTTTTAAGTTGGCCAATTAAACGATAGACATACCAACTAAATTATGTACGTACATAATTCTCGGATTCATTAGCATATAATGGACATGAAAACTCAGAGATTGGGTTGAAGACTTTATTGGGCTTTCTAAGCCTCGATCCCTTTTCTCTCTCTCTCCCTCTCTCTCTCTCTCTCTCTCTCGTTCTCGTTCTCTCTCTGTCGTCGTCCTGAGTTTGTTTAGACTGTTATGTAATTGTGGCTTTGCTGGAACTGTTTCCAGACTTTAAATTGGCACTGGAAAGCAAAAGAAATTTTAGGTTGTGACTATAACTTAATGAGCAATTACGGGAAGGGAAATGATAATGAGGATGACGAGACGAAACCAGAAGAGCACCTGCTATTGAACGCCTATCTTCTCTCTCTCTTCTCCTTCTCTCTCTCTCTCTGTTTGTGTATCATTGTGAAGAAAACTGTGTTGGTTGAAGAGGAGGAAAGAACAGAACAGAACAGACGTATCTATACATACTCGAAAAGTTCCTCTGTTACGTTCGTTCTCGTTTCTGGCTGTTGCTGTTGTACATGTGTGTTTGTAGTTTGTAGCGAAGTACGATATATGTACGTACGTAATATATAGCATTGGACTTTTTGACTTTTGGGTTTGGGTTTAGCTCAAGCTATTATTGTTTGCTTTGCCAGTAGAAATGTTAAATGTACATGTTCTCTCACATATGTAATAAACACAACTGGAGACTCACACAAACACACACACACATATATGTATGTATAATGTACATACCTATATTCCATTCCCTCACTCATATATTCGAGTACGAGTGTGTGTGTGTGTATTTTGTATGTATAAACAATATGTAGTTCATCTTGAGAGACACATACAAAACAATTTTTTTGCTTTTGGATTTTCTTTATGTGAGTGTGTTCGTGTTCGTGCCCAAGTACATAGTGTAAGTATAAAGTGTGATGACTTCTATAACGCTAAATGAAATTCTGCAATGTTCAAATTACTACGACATGATTATTATGTGTATGTATGCGTCTTTCTCTCTTTCTCTCTCTCTCTCTCTGCTTTGGTCCTTGATTAGTCAAATCCGTAGAAGCCTTCGGGGTGGGGTGAAGGCTGAAGCTCAGATGAGGGGCCATTATCTCATTAATTAACAAATCCGTTTGGTTTGGTTTGGTTCGGACGATCATGATGAGGTTGAGAGTAACGACTACTACCATAAGGACTCTTATATTCCCTCTCTCTTTCTTTCCCTCCACACAAAAAATCACCCGCTTTATTATTTACTAACGACCTGTGTGAAATTTGGCTCAGAGTGTGCGAGTAGTCTTCAGTCAGCTTCAGTCTCTTCAACGAGCTGTACATGCGAATATAAATCCAGATACTGGAGAGTGATATTCATATATACGTACATATACAGAGAGAGGGAGAGAGAGAGCAGGACAGAGTTGTACGTACATGATGTAGTCTAAAAAAACCACGAGGTTCACTCTATATACCACATTCACATTACTTATTTCTTCGAGGGAATTATATTAAAATCTTCTGCTTCTATGACTATCCGATTCGCACATGGATACTTGAATGCCGGTGGAAGAGTTTGTGTACTAATTGTACTTGATGAGATATGTAGTTGAGTCTCATCCTCTCTCTCTCTCTCTCTCTCTCACTCACTCACTCACTCACTCACTCACTACCTACAGATGAATTCTCCACTTTTTTTTATATACACATTTTTCTTTTTGAAAAATAATACATTTATTCAAAAAAAAACACGGTTTGTAGTTGTACACAGTTCAAAATCGTGTTTGTGTTTGTGCGAAATTTTATTTTATCGTAAAATCACTGTGAAATCCGATGGTATCGGATTAAAAAAATCATCCATAAATAAAAATCAAATCATTATTATTTGTAGCAAAACTACTCGTAGAATGAATTCGGTTGCTGTCCTTACAGATACTTATACCTATAGTTTTGCTAGTGGCACAGAAAAATCGATAAAGGTCAAAAAACGACATAGTTTTGGAAAATAATGAGAATAAAATGACAAAGCACAATTGGGCATTTTTCATTCAATTATTAGCAATTATAATTAGGAAAGGCATTCATTTCCAAAAGGGTAGTACAAAAGCTTAGAGAAGAAAAGGGGGAAAATAATATGACTGGGAAAGAGAGAAAGAGAGAATTGAGTTGAATGGACAGAAGAAATTACAAAAACATGATTATTACATTATTATTGGAAATGTGTGTGTGTGTTCTTTTCACTGGCGCTCTCTAACACTCTCCACAAATTTTCCTTTTCGAATGGAATGAGAATTGAGAGAATCGGTTGATGATTGGTGCGTATCAATCAGTGTCTAACAAAATCCACACATATTAAAAGTACAAGTACAAGTTGAATTATTAGATTTTGTATATGAAAACACGAGAGGAAATAAATTGAGTCGTTTTGTATTTTCTACAGAAGAAGAAAGAAGAAGAAGAAGAATAAATGTAGATGGTATTTGGTATTGGTAGATTAGATTAGGTTTTGAAGATAATGAAGTCATAGTTGGAGTACAGATAGTTGGAGTTTTTTAAGAGAGTTTCAACTCTATTTTCTCGGATTACATAAATACACACAGCAAGCATCATGCTGGGATTAAAACTTGATAATATTAATATTACAACAGGCTATACAAAATTTGCCATGTAGTTTTTTACGGCGGAGCGATGCTGTGATGATAAATTGAGAAAGTGTTTGTGTACAGAGAGGGGAACATAAGATAAGAATACAGAACATACCTATACAGACTACAGACTAACGATAAAGACAGAACAGAATGTTAGTGAATGGGAAATGGGAGAGAAGAGCGTACAAAGTGTGAGAGAGGTAGCAGTCAATTTTCCATGTGAGGAGAAAAGACTACAGATATAACCAAGAGAGAGTGAGAAAGAGAGAAAGAGAGAAAGAGAAAGAGAGAGAGAGTGTGTGAGTGTTTCCTATATGAATATGGTTTGTCATTCATTAAGGCAGGACCCTTTTAATTACTTAATTGAGATAATCTGAATTAATTGGTGGGATATGGAAGAATGGAGGTATAGTAGAATATAGAATTGACACTTTGCTAATTAGAAACATCTCGTCGCTCTCTTCATGTATACAGAGTACAGACTACAGACTACAGACAGACAGATATACAGATATGTATCCTCTTGGCCTCTTTCCTTTTGGGTAATGCACATAACCGTCTTTTATGTGTATACATATGTACTTACTTGCATGCAGAATCCAGGCACGGCCTTCCTTCTCTATTCTCTAAAGTTCTACACCTATACCCAATATGCTTCGTCATTTCATAATATACTGACAGACTGAATCTGAGGAGACTGAAAAGAAGAAAATTCTCATATATACATAGTGTGGATGTAGATTGTGTATAGTATAGTTTAATTTCATAAGAGAGTCGTTCTACTGATGTACGGACAAAAACGTATTGTCTACTCTGACTCGTTCATCTCTCTCGCTCTCGCTCTCACTCTTGCTCGCCGTCTCTGCTGTTTCTGTTGGTAAACTACATTGTGAGTTTTGGATGGTGGATGGTTTGAAACTTAAACGAAGTTACTAATCATTTATATGAAGACTGGAGACCGTGAACGAGATGGTTATCTACTATTTTATCTTTGTTTTAGTATACACAAGTGCAATTGTGCACATACCATTAGAGCATCTGCATGATACGATACTCGGGTGGTTGTTGTTATACCTTGACTACCAGTAAAAGTACGCTATGTACGCTGTTTGTTTGGCGTATGCTACTGCTGCACATCTACAAATCTACACATACAGATATGTACATACCGATATGTATATAGTACGTACACACATGTATATGCAATCCATACACATTCTGCAATTTGTACATTATGTACAAGCTATAACTTATAAACTCAAAGAGTATACCTATATAAAATACTCATGGAAATGGAAGAGTTGAAAACTTCAACTTGAAAACCAGCAAAGTCAAGTAAGGGAGAAATATATCGTAGATGTATGTATGTGTTTGCCTGTGTTTGGAATGAATGCATACGTGTACTTTTTTGGTTATTTTGATATGGAGTTTATACTTGAGAGTTTGTATGTGTCTACTCTACTAGTATGTATGTGTGTGTGTGTGTGTGTAACTTTTCTGCGTTGTCATTACGAGAAGCCTGGAGCTCCACGTCCATCTCCCATCCACCAAGGTATTTGTTTCCTAATTTAAAATGAGCTCAACTCCCTGGTTTTGATTGTCATTAAAAATTAATGGCTATTCATTAGTTAGTTTCAGTCTCATCCCATTCACTAACTTTTGACTGGATGTTTGTATGTACTTTATATATGAAATGTATATCTACAATCTCCACTATTCTACACACACACACACACACACAAAAGTATCATCACGTTCTCAACAACATTTTTTCTTTTTTTTTGTATTAAATAACTCAATTCTCAATAATGATAGATAATGACGGAATGACATGAGCCCGAGTCCGTACTGTAATTTTAAAATTATATAAAAGAAACATTGTCGGTTCGTTGTAATGGAAATTCTTAAAGTACAGACCACATTTTAAGATGTATTCAAATCATACCAAGTACCAAGTTGCAGTTGTTTAGTTACAACGAAACCCTCTTCCTCTTTCTTTTTCGTATTATTACATCAGAGGAATCCAAATCAAAATCAAAATAATTTTGAAGCTGCAGGATTTTTGTGATAATTAATCAAAGGTAAAGGATTACAAAAAACAATGAACAATTAAATCAATTTAATGAACACTTTTTTTTGTCTTTGGTTTTCATTATGATTCATTTTTTTTAATGCCAATTACGAATTGAAGAGATAAAAGAGATAATGAAGCAAAAAATGTAGCCTTATTACATTTGCTCAAATGAAATAATGGGAAAGAATTATATATTATATTTTCGCAAGATCTCAAACAGGATTTTCCTGGTGTATCTGACCGCCATATGTCATACATATGTACATACCAACACATATCCATATCCATAGTATGTGTAGCTGTGGGTAATTATTAATTATCTCAATAAGTGTAATAAATAAATTGCATTTATAGAAGTTGCATCGCAAAAAGGAAAAAAAATTATAATTACATTCAAATGCTAATGATACACAAACGAGAATATTAATCATCCGTCCATGAAATTTATTAATCATATTCCATTGTTTTTGTATCATTTTCACTACGTTTTTTTCCTCTCTATACTTTTGTTCATTGTACCTATAGTCGTTTGTTCACAACACTAAAACTTGAAACCTGAAACAAATTCAAAGACATATTGGATATATCCCCCCTTTATATTTGTGTACACTCCAGATATACATGTACGAGCTTATTAGAGTAAGGAAATTGGAAATGACGTTGCTTGTGCTTCACTCTTCTATTCTTCTATACACTAAACACACACAACTTTTGTGCAAACTATCGTACACACACAGACGCACACACACCACACACAACACCAACAACATCAAAACATCAACAACATAGACGAGGATAATATATATAAAAATGTTGAAGAAAACTAAAAGAGTTTAGCCCAATTATAATATGAAACATATACCAGTCTGCATCTGCATTGTGTATATAGGTACGAATACAAACCTACAAACGAAACGAAACGAAAAGGAATCGTACTGTGAGAAAAATTAATTAAAATTTCTTACTACGTCTGGCGTCACTACGTCACTAATTGGTTTAAGTACCGTTTTATAAGTTGCTCTTCAAACACCACTAGGAGCCAATGTCTTGAGTCTTGAGTCCAAGTTGTAGTGTTTTTTTTCTCTTTTACCTCCACCTAATTATATGCTCGTTTAAATTATTTGGATGAAATTAAATTATTTATACATATACAAACGAAATATATATATATAAAGGGAAATACACCTATAATGATGATAATAATAATAATAATGATGAAATAAGTGCAGTACTCTCTAACAATTCTCAAGCTTTTTAACTCTTAAACTACACACTCTACACAGTCTACACTACTCTACACTCTACAGTCTACGTCTACAGTCTACTTTATCGAAAATGAAATGAGAGACAGAGAAGAAGAAGAAGACGAAGAAAAAAACGCAGGATTTTTCTCATGTTGAACAAAAGATACACAATTATTTCAGCTAGCCCTTTTAATTTCTAAGTTTGGGTTTAAATTGCAAGGAAAGAGACAGACTCTGACGCTCATCTATACACAGATACAAATATACACTGACTCTGACTACACGATGTGCAAATACAGAAAATCTCATTCTTGAATGATAGGTGTTACTTAAACAAACCATATTAAACAACATTTTTCATCTCATATCTACTCACTTTCAATAAGCCCCAGAGTACACTGATTAACGCGTCTACTTTGATCACACTATAAGGGTCACCAATGAACTAATCGTGAATTTACACTGGCTATACACACACAAATCCTTTACTGTGAATATGCAAACCATTTACATAGGTATATTTTATTTATTCACTGAATTTTCAATTTGGTGATGATGGAAAACAATGGGCAAATTTTAAATTTGAAAGGAGGACACGGAAATAAAACTGAATAGACTGAAAGTATATGTATATATTATATATATATCGACTACATGCGGCTCAATGTGTAAATGAAAATGGGAAAATTAAAAGTTTAAAGTCCTGAGCAGCTGGTGCTGTTCGTTCGTGGCAGCCTGCAACTATAACCTCAAATTGTGTTTAGCATAAACTTGAGAGGGTTCATATACTTATATATATATTATATAATATTATTATGGTGGAATTGTTTTCTTTAAAAAAAACGGAGAGTCCATTTCTGTTAAAATATTATGTAAAACGGAGGCAAGTACAGGGAAATAATGAGAATATACAGATACAGTAAGTATAATGATATCATAGTAGTAATAATAATAGTAAGAGTGTAGCAGTAATAATAATAATAATAATAATAGTCATCATAATAAGATATTTTTCAGCTCAAGTCAAGATTGTTAATAAGACTTGAGACGGAGGAATGGAATACATAAGAGGAGGAAAGGAGACGGGAGATAAGTGTGCAAGTCAAGCTCAAATTATATGTACACTTTACGCATGCAAATGTAAATGATGGAGATACGAATGGAAAGTCTGTCCAAGTATATATTATGTACAGGTACATATGGACACTTATGTATACGGATAGAATAAGTGAGAGAGAGAAAGAGTCCAGATAATGAAGGTGGTAAATAAATGGTGGCAAGAAGCGTTTTAATTTCCTAAATGAGATGCAATAATAATACAGGCTAATTATAATTATCATAAAGAACAAACTTACTTTGAGATCCCGACGGCCGAACGTCGTCCAATTAGATTAGACGATCTTCAGCCTTAATTGGCCACACACAGATGGTTTCTTCCATTGTGACCTTGGATTATGAAAAATTAGCTCAACAACCTGAAACTCAAATCCTCTTTAACATGTACATACTACATAGGTACATAATATCTACTGTCTATACTATCAGTATCAGTATTACATTACTATAGCACTGACAATGAGCATTCTTTATTCCGTACTCAATATTTGTGTCTGCTGTCCAGAGCTCCAGAGTTCAGAGAGAGGAATACATATTTAAAATCCCGTAGCCGTATCTTTTTCATTATGTAGAATTGTATCATTATAAGAAATTATTCAAATTCATATGCAATCAATACAGTTAGTTGGATCAAGTCTCAATTTAAAATTTGAATCCAGAATCAATTCCAACCGTCGTTATTAAATATCTACGTTGTTTTGTTTCACTATACATATACGTACGTATATTATATAGCAGTCACTGTCCAGATGGTCAGTGCAGTCTCAACAACGTTGGGATGTACAAAGAAAAATAAATGTCGAATTGAGATTTCCCCTGTGTGTGAAAAATACGTGTATTATTAAAATCCAGACACAAAACGGATTCAATTTACCGCCTGGAAATTTTATTACACAGGTATTTTGCTCGCAGTAAAATATTATTATTATTATTATTATTAGGTACCTACATATATAAAACAATAATTCATTCTTTCACACTCGAAGTACTCAACATCCTTTTTGTTTTTCGTTAATTAATATTAACGTATTTTTATAGTTTCAATTAAAAAAGCCAAGGGAAACATTGTGTATGAAATAGTTTGTAAACCTCATGTGAAATACGAGTGTGTGCACATTTAAATACGTATAAAATCATATGGCCGTAAAAAAACACGTATTACGTAATGCAAGAACACTTCCAACCGATATTTCTACCATGTCTAATGTCTACCAACCGATGCCACAGAATTATACAGAAAATCTTTGGACTTTGAAATTAGAGAAGGTTATTATATTATTATTATGTGTAATCCCTTGAGTTTTTGTTTTCTTCTATTGTTTTTTTCTTTTTGGAAATGGGGAAAACTACATTTACAAAATCCCATGAATATTATAGATAATGAGTAATGTAATGAGTAAATACACACAGACGTTTTGTTGGCGAGTGAAAAAGCGTACTGTGTATGTATGTACTATGTACAGTACTCGGATAATTAAAAGATTTTTTTTTACGAGCAATGTGCAATGGTGATTCATTTGGAAGATTTATGACTTTTTCCGGCCAAAAGAATAGAAAGTCTGAACGTTGGTTGATTATTTTGTATGTACTTATATGTAAGTACGTATTGTATTGTTAGTTGCATTCTTAAATATGGGATCTGACTTTGTCTGGCTTTCCTTGAAATTCTCAAAACCCTATTAGCTGTCTAATTGTAACTATGACTTTGTTTATCATAAATTCTCAGCCGGATTTATACTATTATAATAGGTAATTATAATTATGTTGATCATTTTGGGATTTTTACTGTCATTGTTTGTACATATCTGTATATACCTCAAAAGCAACGAAAATATGACACATAAAATGTTATGACTTTAATTTTACAATGTGACTCATATAAGTGTGTACGAGGACGAACAGCAAAGTAAACTGTAAAAAGGAAAACAATGAAGAGAAAATGTTCTTCTTTTTTTTTGTTGTTAAAAAGTATTAAAAACCATCTGAATGTCCGAAAGAAAATGACTGGAAAAACGGAAAAGATGAAAGATAAGAAAAAGACAAAACATTATTTATCATATGAGGTCCTCTGCCAGAAAAGGGATGATATGCGGAAAAACTCATTTTTGCATATTCCTGGACAAAAGAATATGGTGAATATTTTGGAACAAGTTTAAACCCCTTTTACTAATAAAAAGTAGTTTCAAATCGTCGTTAAACTTTTCTAAAAATTCGAAATTAGCGTACGCCGATGATTTGTGTAATTTTAATTCAATTAAAATCATTGAGCAAAGTATTTACGCGCCAAATAGTCGAGAATATTCAAGGTGCTATATAGTCGCTCTAGGTATCAAAAGGTTCTATATTTGATTTTCCTTAATGACGAAAAGTTCTATATTTTTATGAAATATGGAACCTTTGATACCTAGAGCGACGATATATAACTCTGAGTCTAGAAAGTAGCAACCTTTTCCATTTTCTTAACGGCTTCGTCATATTTTACTCAATTTTGATTTGACGAGGGTCAAATGTTTGTAGTGTATTCATCTTGTTGACAGTGTTATTACACCAAGCATTCTGTTTTTGTACTATATATATTAAATATTTTTATAGTATAACTGTGTTTGTGTGTCATAAAATTGAAGAAAATCCAGAAAATGGAGAGGGAACACAGAACACAGGAAATGAGGGTCGAGATTGTTTTGACGGAAAACAGCAGTGATATTCATACAGTTTGAGTGTCATAAAATAAATTGTGGCAATCGTCGAGTCTCTGAGCAAGTTTTGGACTTGACCCTTTTGTCAAAAAAACCTTAATTATTTTACGAGTGTCTTTTTTTTCCTTTTTTTGTATGCATTCATTCATTCATTCTCAACGGGGTTTTTCTTTCTCGTCTCATTTCCATCTTTTCTTCATATTTCGTTTCACATCACTTTCTTCGTGTACAAAATTCTGTCAACATCATATAGAGCTTTTGATTTCAAATAAATATATTAATAAATGTATTAATACCTATCTGTATACTCATTCAGTTTACATGAATGTGCATGAGGAATCAGTATCGTATGTCCCTGTAGTTAAGATAAAATGAGTACAGTTGTGAGAATAGATACAATTTCGACATGTACTCCATTTTTGCCAAAAAAAATAAAGTTACACACGTGATTGGACGACGTGGAGGATGGGGAATTCATTAAATATAAATGGCATTAATTTATTATAATCGGTGCATACAAAATGAGGGTTATGGTGACGAGTACGAGTACGAGTAGAAATTGCTCAGTAGGAATTACACGAATTGAGTGGACGAAGGGAAGAAAACCGAGGAATAACAAAAAAAAAGAAAAGAAAAAGAGAGAAATGGTAGGGTCATTTCCCTACCAATATCTACTACCTATATACGTTTATTGATTTGAGATGAGAAATTTGTGGTGTGGGAAAGTTATACAGAGCTAAATATTGATGAATCCTTTGCTCCTGTTCCTACTCCTCCTTCTCTCCAGAGTTTAATGATGCGTTGCTGAAACTTTGAGACTTCATGAAAACTTGAAGCGAGTGATTTACGAGAATATCATGAAATATTGATGAATTTAAATTACATACAAATACACTGTCATCATCCACACGAAACCCTGAAAAACCCCAAAACATAGTCATCATCAATACTTTCCTACTTTCAACCCACACACTCACACACACACACACACACACACACACACACACACACACACACATATACAAACTCTTTTTCCAAATCTTCAATTGAGCAACTCAAACTCAAACTCTAAAACTGACTACGTTTAAAAAAGCTCTGAGCTAAATTCCAAATCCTTTACAATAATCAAGGGAAAATTCATTCCATGTTTCGGACGACAAGTTACACTAAAATGAAACCTTTTCTTGGTACAACGTGAAACGTGACATGTTGTGTTGGTTTCTTCAACGTGAATATTATACAGGCCAATGTTTTTCAACTCGACTCCTTTCCCATCTCACGATATACGATACAGATGTACATGTACAAAGACAATTTCACATAGGTATTAATGTATTTATGTATTTATTTATATACCCATTTGCCATTTACTTGTAACGAACAAAATGTTTTGTGAGCGACGACCGACAACCGATTGGCTTGAACTCAACTCGAACTTTCTTTCTCAACTTTAAAATTTCACTCAAATTACAATGGAATACAAATTTGTTTCTGAATATTCAAAGGTAAATTCTCAACTAATCATTTAAATTTACTTTTCCACTCAAAAGCAAAGGACTCAAGTGGGTAAATAAATTGAGCTGGAAATGGAAAGTAATAGAGGAAATTCAAAATTCACAAGATATTATATAAAAGTTGTGTGTGGCGTAGCAGAAATGCAAAATGTATGAAAAGAAGGAGGGAGAGAGAGAATGGAGAAAGTGAATGAGAGAGAGAGACAGAGTGGAGGTGAAAGCTTTCAGATGAACATGAATAGAGTTTTAGTTTGAGAATTACAGAGGACGAGAAAATTACTAGAGAGATGAATGAATGGCAGGCAGTTAGATTAGATGGGCCAAGGGAAATTAGATGGAGGGAAAACTACTAAATACATGAACCTCACTGGCCATTATTTCCATACATTATTCATGCATAGGTACATGTCTCACTCTCTCTCTCTTTCCCTATCGCCTTTTCCCAATCGCTACATGCAGGTCAGCTTTCTTGTTTCCCTTACACCTCTCTCTCTCTCTCTGTCTTCCTCTCCTTGGGCAGCAGCTCAATCAAATTCGATCGACTATATTTACTCAAGTTTTTTGGGGGTCGACTTCAGACTAACTTTACCACCAAACCAAATAATCGCCCTGTAATTTCTTCTTTATTTTCCTTATATTTCTATATTACTTGATGACGTGTGACGATTAGATTTCCAAATCCCTGTTTTTTTGTAAAGGCATCATCATCCCCACAAACAATACACATTTTAACCTTTGAATCCTTCCAAATCTATCGACGGTTCATTTCTATATATATATCGTCTGTTAAGTTCACAAACGAACTATAACGATTTTCCTTAATTTACGGAAATGCGACTACTGCGTCCGCCTTTGTGGGTAAAATTCTGAAAAAATTCAGGATGACAGAAAAGATCATGGCAGACAATAATGTCTCAGGACCCACAGCTCCATCTTGAGCCGTTTGACCTTTGCAGCAGGTCAACGAAATTAAGGAAAATAATTATAGTTCGTTTGTGAACTTAACAGACGATATATTTAATTCGGAAATGTGTGAAAGTGTAATGTTATAAATGTGCAGTAAAACACACGAGATTATAATTAATTTTCTGATAATTTCTTGGGAGGAAAAGTAAATAAGGAAATTAGTCAATGTATTTTTTTGCACAGTCTTCTCTCTGAATTGAATTCCCATTGGACTTGTTAGTTGTGAGTTATTTTTGTTGAACAATCATGAAATGTTAAATGCCAAATGTTTGCTTGAGGTAAACAACATGAAACAAGAAGGAGTCGACGGAGTCGGTATTTATTTTTTTTTACTACACACTACCAAGTAAATAACATGGATTTTTATATAATGTAAATAAACTCAAGAGGTTTTGGTACAACGAAAAACATCAATATTACGATTACGATTGTGCAATTGACGTAGGAATTGCGGGGATGGATGAAGGCTACTACACAGCAATGGAGAAAGTATATATTTATTTATTTTGATAGACCAATTTGATAAACTGATAAACTTGCTCACTAAATTACTTAATTTTTTTTTGTTTGACTTGTGTGTTCCGTGGTGTCTTGTAAGATATATCTGTACTCGTGGATTGTAATGGTAAAGGAACAAACTAGAACTAGTTGAAGTCACAAACTTCCATAGGACCCAGACCAAGTATCTTGTAAATTAAAAATGAGTCTCATTTAAATTTAATTACGTGAAATATTAACTCTGCCTATGGTCATATACGTTTCGTGACAGGGTTCTTGTTCTTGTTCTTGTTCCATTGTCCAATAGTTGGAAGCCCGTATTCTTTTTCTTCCCTTTTTTTTGAACAGAATATTTTGAAGTCTAAGTCTATCTATTCAATTTACTATAGGTAAAAAAATATAACTCAACCCGATCTTTTTTGGAGTGTGACTCAGCCTTTTCCCTGTTCTCGCTCTCTCTCTCTCTCTCGCTCTCTCTCCATATTCTTTGAAGCTACCTGAGCTGGCTTTCTCTCCATAAAAATTTCACGAAGATAGTTCCATAGATAAGGTCAACACTCTGTTCCCCGTCTTTGTACATGTATGAATGTGCCAAGTGAAAAAAAAAAAGTTGATAAATGTGGTCGGGAAAATCGTTTCGGTTTCCAAACAGTGGGAAAAAATCCTCTATCTTTTTGCTGCCCTCCCATGCTTTTTTCCAACTTTTCCCCTTGTACTTGTATTATATTATATTATATACAGTATTTGTTGTCTGTACAATGTACATTCTTTGAAAATGTGTGTACAATGTGAAATAGGAAGTAGGAACATGTATAATGGCAAGAAGAACATGCCGCCTCTCTCTGTCTGTCTGTAAGTTCAAATATTCTCAAATTCAAAGTGAGGATACAATTGGCGTTTCTCCGTGTGTTGATGTGTACTGTTGACTGTTGATGGGAGTGAGCTGAAAACGAAATATCTAAAAAAAAAAAAAAAATTGGGAAAAAGGGGTTCAAAAACCATGAGCCAAAGAGCCAAAGAGGAAAAAACTAATACCCTCGACAACAACTGGGAAGGTGTTGGACTTGAACCACTCTTTTTTTATACCAGCAACACTCGCACACCAAACGCAAACCAGCTCGCAGACAGAAGAAAAAAAACCACGCGAGACACAGGAAATAAATCCATGTGAATACTCAATTTTCCCCTTGTTTTTTTTACAAAAGAACGAAAAAAACTGTTCATTTTAAACTCGCTCAATTATCACCCAAAAATGTTTAATCTCTCCCAGTCAACTCAGATTACAATGAGCACTTGAAAACGAGACAGAGAGAAAGAGAGAGAGAGAGAGAAATGGGTAAAAAGTAAAAATACAACTGAAACGTGGTATGTAATGTATAGATAGCAACGGTAGAAAATGTACAGTTGAGCGTATACACAGGATGTTTGTGTGTACTGTGGATATGAAACGAAATATACGAGAATTTTGTGTGTTTGTTTGCTGTATAAATATCGGGAGGGCAATTATCAAACAATTGAAATCGGGATTGGGATGGCGATGGCGGTTGGCATGTTCCAAAAAGTTTTTGACGGTTCAACGTAGCACATAATAAATCCAGTTGGGACAGACATCGAGGAAGAGGAAGAGAGATAATTCGTGTGGATGGGACGTACATACGATATTATTTCGAGATGAGAGAAAACAGAGAGGAAAGGAAGGGAAGGGAAGGAGAGAAGAGTGAGATGAACGATGAGAGTGTTGGACATAGTTTGGTTTCCCTGGTTAAAAATTCATCGGCTAAAAGACTCATGTCTATTGTGTGTCATATCATTGGATGCTCACATACATTATGCAAGGCTTCTGCTGCTGCTTCTGCTGGCCATAAGCAATAAGGAAAGCCGCCGCCCGCTCATGAATTCTTTGCACTCCGTCCGTCCGTCCGTCCGTCAGTCCCAGTCTGTCACCCAAGTTAACGGGAAGAAAACAACAAAACAACCGCCCCCAAAATATAGAAACCCCTACACATAATAAGTCCGGGCACTTATTTACATTACTTTCCAACAACAATAATCTTTACTCTTTGTTTGTTCATCCCGTGCAGGTGTACTGTGTACTTACTTGCATTCATTCGCTATCTCCATCCATTCAAATTTCCCCATTGTTATTGCTATGTGAGGAATCAAATATTTCAAATACTGTATATACCTGACTCAAAACGGACATGCACGTAAACGCTCTTACTTGTTTTTACTGCATTTAAGTTCACATTTAAAAAATCTCCAGTGCCGACTAAAAATCCGAGGAAAATGGGAAAGAAGCCATTGCACTAAATACAAAATACAACCTTAACGATGGCCCAATTAAAAAACGACATTTCTTGTACTGAATTACAATAATCCTTTCAACTTTGAAATCGATTGTTACTTTTGTTATATCAGTCGAGTCTGGCTCTAGAGAGAATGTAGCATTGAATTGTGTATTGTTTTCATTTTGTAACTTGGGAATTTGGGATGTGGAATTCAGTTTCTGTTGTATGTCAATTTAGGACAATGGATTTAATCCCACCAGGTATAAAATGTTAATAAAAAAATGTCCCTCTCAGGGTAAACGAAAAGAAAAAAAATAATATGATGGGACACAGATTTGGATTGCAGAAAAAAATGAATATAGGAACGAAGAAAGAGATATATAAATATAAATATGGTACAGGAAGATTCCGGATGTCTGTATCATCTGTATCCCATCTGTATGTACGACAAATGTACGCATTTTAAGGAGACGCCGGCTGAAAGTGGAAACTCCAAACTTAGCCATCAACCAAAAATAAGGTTTCAGCTTCACATTTATAGATTTATAGGAAAAGAGCAGAAACAGCTTGTTGAATGGAATATGTCATCGGCATGAATACAAGTTTTTATTTCTTCTTCTCCTTTTTCTTTTCTCTTCAAAGTCGGAAACCAAGACGAAGAAGGCAAAGACGAAGAAGAACGACGAGATGACTTTGCTTATACTCAGAGACTACAGTAATTTGACTGACAAGAGCGGAAACTTTCAATGGATTAAATTGGAATAGCGTGGAATAACAACGAGGAGGATGAGATCAAGTTTACCACGTATACATCTACACAACACACACACACACATCCGTACATGATTTGATTCGAGGACAAATGATTACCGACAAAATGAAATCGATATAGACCAAAGATCGCTATGATTTCCACCATTGAACATAGGCAGCATATAAAAATACACATATTTTTTTTTGTGATTCTTAACTTGATCTCAACGCAAACTTGAGACATATTGATGAAAGATCACATCCCAGGTTTCATTTGATTGGTGAACCGTAACTTTGTGTTGAAAAAGTTTTAACCAGAATACAGAAAGAGAGAGAGAGAGAGAGAGACCTGAACCAGGTTTCCATATACTGTATGTATATCTGTGCGTATTTAATATGGTGGTAATCAGTAGTAGGTACTAGGTACATACTATATCTGTACATAAACGGTATCCGCCGTTTACACATCCTCTCTTGTTGGTCCCATGATGACATCAAACATTTACCCACCAAATACACCAACCACACAGAGTGCTATATAAGGAATTTGGTATTTTAATTCCATTTTATCAAGTCATTCCTTTACTAGGTACATTATCGTTAGTAGTATAGATCCTTCTTTTTATTACATACATATCCCAAAATATAGTCATATTCGCATGAACATAAACATGAACCATCTACGAATACAATTCTACAGAAATGATGACTTTACTACCTGCATCGTTAGAATAAAAAAATTACAAGTAAAAGGTAGAGAAACCCACCTGAATTTTATCTTGTGGAACAAACAAACAAGTAGGAAGAGAGAGAGAGAGAGAGATAGGGAAAATGGATGGAAGAAGGTGAGTGTGAGTAGATTGAAAAACTTTGACGAGGAAGATTAATTTTTTATACTTGTGGGATTTCTTATGATTGAAAAAGCACTTGTTTTTTGTTTCCTCCAAAGACAAGACAAAGAGTAAGAGAGAGAGAGAGAGAGAAAGATAGAGAGAGAGAGAGTCACCAAAATAACATGACTGTTGGAAATCGAAACACGTGGTTAAATGAATCACCTTCCATGTGAAAATTATTGTTTTACCTTTACTGCCCGACTCCAATTCCACCCCCAAAAATATTACATTAATGGTATTACTTTCCATTACACACACACACACACACACATACACATATATATAAACACACAAACACGGAGAAAGCATATAAAAAATATAGATATGACATTAATTTTTCAAATTACGATGGATCCATCATAAACTATTAACTTGTGATTTAGATCATCGTGTGCCGTGGTCCTTGTGCTCACTCACTCACTTATCTTTCTTCTGTGTACAAAGGGCAAAGGACCAAAAGCATCAAATCCAGAACCAGCTGAAAGAAATTCAAACAATCATATTATAAAAAAGTGTATGTGTACTTTGATAATTTCACTCTCTTCTTCTTCTTCTCCTCTGTCTCTGTCTGTCTCTGACTGCGACTGCGACGGCGACTGCACTTTGTACTGAGTGGAAATAAAGTTATTTACCCAGAGTAATTTCCTATATGGAATTCAATGAGTAAATGAGAAAGTGAAGTGGGAAAGTAAAAGCAAAACCCAATAATTACAAATTACAATAACAACGACACTAAGGTTCTCTTTTCTCCCTCTCTTTCGCTCTCTCTCTCTCTTTCTCTCTCTCTCTCTGTATACTCAACATGTACGAAGTATGGATGTGTGTTGTGTGCGGGTTCTAAAGAAATAGTCAAAGCGTAACGGGTGTGTGTGTATGTGTATGGGGTTTTCGATATTGTACGATCCTATGCGTATTGGTGGTCCACAAAAAACCCAAACCCAAAGAAACTCATTACTATAATAGAAACGTCGTCCTAGTCTCGACGTAAATATAGAATAAACTAACTGGAAAGGGGAGAGAGAGAAAGAGAGAGAGAAAGAAACATACGTACGTCTAGCGTATGTTTCTCTTACACTCTCTTTCTGTATTTCGCCCTTTTCTCTACTACAGTACATACATAGATACACACAAAAGTAAGTGGAGAGTACACGCAAGAGAGCGAGAGAGAGAGAGCGAGAGCGAGAGAGAGAGAGCTGAGGCTATGGGCTTAGTCATACAGAGTCATCTCATAATATTGAGTGTATTTTATACAGCCATAGATCCCCATATAGACAGACAGACAGACAGACAGACAGAACTAAACGTTCTTCGGGCGTAGGGGTAAGTAAGTAATTCTTAATTCCTGTGAATGAATCTCCCGGGTTTTAGATCTAGCCAGGCATATCTGACTGTAAACGTAAACCTTGAGCAGGAGCAACTAGAACTAAACTCCGCCACTTTGACAAACTACAAACTACCCGAAAAATAGTCAACTCTGGGCATTACGCGAGTCTTTTTCACGTTCATTTCCATTTCCAGCCTTTTTCGAATATCTGTTCTTACAAGCTCGTCTTGTGTACTTTTTAAAGACTCATAGCTCGTAGATGCCAATGAATATACAAGCGATTTGTATTGTACAGTTGTACATACTTACTTACCTACATTCACTGAATCAGTGTACGATACATTTAAATTTAAATACACAGACCCAGCTTGTTTTCAATCAAGTCATTGAAAGCGCAGTACAAGTAATTTCCACTGCGCTCCTAAATATTATACTAAGATATAAGCAAAATACTCAAATGCTTTCTGTCAATAATAACTGGAGTTATTTTTTTTGTAGTGGAGACTGTATCAAGATTTACTGATACGGAAGCGTCTATTCGACTATACTTTGACTGTACATCCCAATTCTCGACCATACTTGACGTACTTAGTAAATATACGACGTAGAAGAATTTAAACATGTACCGATGAGTGAGATCCATACGGAATACAGATGCATAATCGTCTTATATCTTTATGTATTTATATAATATGGAATATGGGATGAAATGAAAGAGGAAGACAGAGAGAGAGAGAGAGAGAGGGAGAAGAGTTCTCCAGAAGTCTCTCTTTCTCTCCTCTTTGGTCGTTGTACCGATACGAACAAGAATAAAGACGTCCATTAAGGAAAGCCTCCGATCACTTTGTCCAATAGGCGGTTAAAGCATTTAAAGACTCGTCATGATCTATCTTCCTCTCATATCCTCTCCGAATAAATATAGATTTACATTCAACTTGCCTCGAACGTCAATTCAACAGCAGCTATATCATTACCCAGAGAACCACAACTTCTTTTCTCTTCTCTTTCCCCAAATTTTTCCCCAGTACATACTCAACTGAACATTTCCCTTACGATTTGACGCACCGAGTTATTGAAAATTCCGCAACTCGACTTTCCGTGCAAATTGTTTTTTAGTCTTATTTTCATGAGGAAAAGGGGAAATAAATACAAATAATAACTGAATTTTCACATGAAACTCGTTTGTGTACACACAATTTACCCTTGAATAAACAAACACAATTAAATAGCGTTAATTATTCTTTGTTTGTATATAAATAAAATACATGTGCTTGACATTGACGTTGACATTGACATTGCAATGTGTCGAACGGGAGTGACTAAAATAAAGAAATAAAAAATCTTGATTTTACATCTGTACTCGGTATTACATAATAATTTTGATTTTATTGTTTTATTGTTTGGATTTTGTATTTTATTTGTTGAGAGAGAGAGAGAGGGAGAGAGAATGGGAAGAATGAGGATTCGAGGACAAACATGTAGCTCATTAGACACAATATTTGTAATTATTCTCAGACACAATATGTTAAAATTAACGAAATTTCTCAATAAAGTCCACAGTCAAGTTTTGAAATGGTCGGTGTCTGTGTATTCTGTGGAAGAGAGAGAGAGAGAGAGAGAGAAAGAGAGAGAGGTGAACATAATACACTAATTACTGCCAGGGAGAATGCTATACGATGTACGATTGAAAACGATATGACACATATGCCTTGAGGTTAATTAGTAATTATCAACTTGAGTGTATTTCACTTCCTGCTATTAACTTTTCTTCTTGGAGGAACAAGAAAGTCAGCCAACATTGTTCTCCATAAAAACCTCATATAGACGAAGAAAAGACCAAGACTCATCCCACTATTCACTGTATCCCTAATATTCCTATCCCTATCACTATCACTATCAGTGCATTTATGTATACCAAAACTTGAGCTCATACATAATAAATGTGTACACTACTCACACTCACTCACTCACTCACTCATTCACTCACTCACTCCAATAGAATAGAATACTGCCTACAGTACAGACGACTGACTACTTTATCAACCTTTCTCTATCTTTATATACGATGATGATGATGATAATGATGATAATCCGGTATGGAGCATCTGGCTAGATTTCATATAAGCTCAAGATCTGTAAGATATAATGGAATTTTCCTAAACAAGCACACACACACACACATATGTATGAATGTATGTATATAATATACATACAGCAGAGAGATACACACGCTCCATGTACATATTGTACATATTGTGCATTGTACAGACAAACAAGCGAGTATTTTAATGACGACATGGACTGACGTGATAAAACCAAAAGATCTACAGAACATGTTCTGATGTTTTCTATTGCAATTTACCTAATTAGTCCGAGTTGATTGCATTTAAGTATAAGTAAGTCTTGGACTCTTGGAGTGGTGGAATTTGAACTTGGTTCTTCAAAACCTTCGCCATGGCCAAACATGTTAAATTAATAAAGCAACTGGAAGATACAATAAATTATTTAATCCAATTATTGCGATTGTAATCATAGATTTCATTGTATTTCTTCATCATCATCAGGAACAGCAGGAGTAGCAGGAGTAGGATGGTCGCCGTCGTCGTCGTCTTCTTCTTCTTCTTCATCATCATCATCTCATCAGGACCCACAAGCCCAAAATCAAGACACACAAGGGACGAATATCAACAAGAAGAACACGCAGAACAAGGCGAGTCAAGAGACATCAAAGATGTGGCGAAGGGCTCGGAATGATTATCGTTATCATTGGTGTTAGTTTGTGTGTGTGTGTGAGTGTGTGTGTGAGTGTGTGTGTGAGTGTGTGCGTTTGTGCGGCTCTCGAACGTGGAATCCTTCCTTCCCTGTCGTATACCTACGTATAATATTGCCTTTTATTTGAGAAATCAGAATGAAATGATAGTTCAAGTTGGGCGCATTTAAATTAAGCAAGAAGTTCATTAGTCATTAGTGTATTTGTATTGAGACGATTGTGATTTCAAATCCTGTTCGCGTAGGTCCACACTCCACACGTAGGTATCCATATCCATATCCATACATAACATATCATATATCTTTAGTTTGTAAGAATTCGAGTGTTGTAAATCTAGAAACGAGATTAAGTACATGCGCAAGCTGATTGTATAATATAATAAAATACCTTCGTTCGTGTATATACCGAAGCTTCTGGGTCTTCTCTTCTCTTGAAACCTGTAGGAAATATCTAATATTGTTCAGTACGAAGCACTAAATTATGGTTTACATTTATTAGTTCGTTTGTAGTTTATTTACTTTTCTTCCTTTAGACTTTGCACACATAGTGAGTTTCTTGGTATTCGCACTCCGCATCATCATCCAGCCAGAAATTACATGTATTAATCTCCTAAAATTTTCTCTCCATCAAACTCCACAGTGTAGTTCAAACTCTCGCAATTATTCCCCATTTTCTATTTGTCATGTCAAATATTAATTGTGCTCTATTAAATTTTACACTATCACATTACGCGGACTAATTAAAGTATTAATAATTCATAACACACAGTATGATAGGAAATCCCGAGATTGTCTGTTCCTGTTCCACATGTTCATGTTCAAGAAATGAACAAATGGACAAAAATCTAAATGCGCTGCAAAATGAAAATAAATGGAAATGGATATCAATTCGGATATAAATGAATGCGTTTACAGTTTACATTTTTTTTTTTTTTAGAACCAACAACAGTTCGTTTTTCTGCCATGTATAACAGGAGTTAGGTAACAAGCTTGGATTGCATTCATTTCCATGATATAATTTACAAAGTATAGAAATCAAAATCACAAGTAGACTTGTAGATAAATGGAATGTTGTCATTTGAATGTAAATGTGAGTATACGCAAGTATCATTTTCTCTGTCTCTTGCTTGTGGGTGTAGGATTGAACTTGAGAGAGAGAAAGAGAGAAAGACAGTGGAGCTTTACCTTTTATGGTATACAATTTCATTTGATTCTGATTAATTAAATGGCCAAGTGTTAGTGTTTGACTTGGCACGTCAGCCGGCCGAATATGTGTCTAGATGGAGAAGAGAAGAGAGAAAAGAGAAGGGAAACCAAACCAAACGGTATCAAAGGCTTTAAATTCCACTCAACTCTTCTATTTTCTATTCATATGTACTGATTACGGATACTCTCCATGGGAAGTGAGTACATAGTACGATATGTACATAGTGAGGAGTATATAGTGAGTGGTGGTGGGTAGATAGGTAGATATGTAGATGCTCGTAGATAGTCCTCGTCCTTCTCCTCATCCTCCTCATCATACGATACGTACAGATTCTAGAGCATTTGGAGAATTTTCAACCCAAACCCAAATTACAATATATTGTAAATTCACATTTCACATCATTCTCATTATTATTGTAGAATTCAAAGCCCTCTTTTCCTTTCCCTATACAACTATACCTACGACTTGTACTCCAAAACTCCAACGGAACCTCACTAACTAACCTCCTTTGCTTGTCCTCTCTCCTCTGTGTATACTCCACTCTCTCTCTCTCTCTCTGTATCTGGTACAGTACCAATCATCAGCCGATACTTGCTCATACACACACACACACACTGTATCTGTATACGTATAGAGAGAGTAGCTGCACATGTACACACACACACACAGCTTTTGCTCGTTAGCTCTTTCTCCGATTTCCACTTGCAGTCCGATTCACACAGTTCTATGCAATTACTTAACAACTAGTCTACCTTTAACTCCCAATATACAAATTTTACTTTTCAACCACACTCAATTTTCCTTAATTTACTTCTGTAATGCCTTATAATCAAACTTGATGCCCTGGCTCTCAAGTTTTCCCCTGCACACACACACACACACACACACACACACACACACACACACACACACACACAC
>JAIUND010001332.1:0-37579 GCA_034699125.1 Gisinianus flammeolus | reverse complement strand
TTAAATTTTACACACGTATGTAATTTGATACAGAGAATAACATATAAAAAAATCAGCCCTCCCCTCGGCAGTTTTTTATAACATTACGGTAGTGGGCTGTTAGCAACACCCCTCCTTTGAATTTATTTACAATTTCACTGAATAAAAACTTTTAGAAAAGTAATTTAAATTACTGTTGAAAGAATAATTCAACTTTAAAACATGAAGCATACCTATAGGTATAAATTCTTTTGATGAAATATTTATATTACAAAAGAGTGGTAAATTATGAGATTATATGACCCAAAATATGTAACACAACACGTACAAACTGCATATCAAAATTACAAAATAAACTCGAGTAGAGTCTGATTGACGATGAAATTGTTTGTCGGCAAACCAGCAACAACAACAGTAGCAATAAAAGCAATATGGTGATATAATATTTAAAAAAACATTGTTGTAAAATGTCTAAGGCCATTAAGTTTAAATAGTTTCATGTAACCCATAATCATGATGGTACAGTGAGAGTAATGTGCCTTCAAAAACCAATGATTGGTCAAAAATGTTAAATAATCATTTATTTAATTTTAGGTTTTGTGCAATCAATTTTGTGTAAGTACAAAATCGAATCGTCACATACCTATGTCCCATTCCCTCTCTAGTTTGTCATGCATGAATTGTCGTCAGTTGGACATTCTAGTTTCAAATGATTCTATTGGAATCGACATGTAATGTACATACAAGCAGAAGCTCATAAAATTTGTGAGGTGCACCAGTCTCATCTCCATTCACTACGCACATGTACGCTCATTAGTTTCCAGTGTGGAGTGTAATTGTGAGTTTATATTCACGGAAAAACGTTAATGGTAATGACTTTCTCGTACATGATTGTGTACAGGAACAGCGTAGTTTTTACGAGCATATACCATTTTTTGTGTACAAGATTGTGTACAATCGCTGTGTGAACTACATGAGAAAATTCACATACCTCCCATAGAAATAACGTAACAACAATGACAGCGTGGTAGCATCATCAACATAATCATTGCATTATTGCAACGATTAATCAGAGGGAGAGTTGTTTCCATGTGCATTTCTGTACACAACTGCTTTTTTCCAGCTTATTAGAAATACAAAATACAGATATCGTATACGGTGTATATACTATACGCATATTACGCACACACATGAGTATGGTACATATGTACAATAATCATTCATTTCAATTTCATTTGAACGGAAATCATAAGAGGAAGAACGAGACGTAAATACGTCGTTTCTTCTTCCTCTTTAGAACTCATTTTTTGTTATCGTGTGATAACCAACACTCGTGGAGAAGTGTATAATAATTAAATACTGCTTTCATTTGTTTACACTTTAAACTTGAGACTTAAAAACTGTAGTCAGTTCACTACTCGGATATTTTATTCATCGAGTGGTACTAATTATGATGTGAACGGCATTCGCACACACTGCCAGTCCGGCGGACTTACAATGAGTCCGCCTTAATGGTATACTATACATACAGTAGTATACATACACATAGGTACATATAACACATGCATTGAAACTGAATGGCATCATCATCATTTTAACCATGTGTGAAGGCGTATATAGGTAAAGCACCTTTTAGAACTAATGAAGGTAAAGTTACCGTATGAATACCAGTATTACTATTTACTATTATGTATTAACTTCAAGTACCCCCTGTGCGTAAAAATTGAGTATATGTGAGACAGTTTTACAGGTTGGGAATCGATCAACATAGAAAGATTATGATTAAATACCTGTAATGATACTGTTTAATGTTTTTAATGATCAGACTTATAATTGACATGGAATCTATACATGCACAAAAACTCTACACTCTTCGAGTAGGTGCTTCTGCTTGCACAGGAGCAGGAAATACACTTGCAATGCATTCAAACATTCAAACCAAGTCAAGTACCTACTACGAATTTACTCGGAACGAAAATGCAGTGATTTTTCTCTAAAATCCTAGGAAAAAATAAATTGCGAAATAAAACTGAAGCGTCCTTGCTCCTTGCGTTGAAAAGAAACTCACATGCGTGTATAGTATAAAAAATAAGGATAAAGAAAAGACGGAGCAAATTATCTTGATTCTTCATACAATCAAATAAAGTCGCGTTAAAATTATGCATTTATAATTCTCAACTTTTCTTGCTCCTCTCTCACTGTAACGTACTCTAAAAAACAGATATATCTGTGTACAAACAGTAAAATAAGATCTGAAACTCTAGAAAAAAAAATTAGTAGAAAAAGATAGAGAAACTAATAACAGACTACAACATCTGTGGATATCTATGTATATGTGGCATTGTGTAGAAAACGCATTTGTTTATTTTTTGGTCTGTTCTGTACCAAGCACAGCTTCATTGTGGCATCGACTCACTCATATAATGCAACATTTAAATAACCGTAATAATATGTGCTAACCAACGAACGCACCTAGCTACTGTTGGTACTTTCTACCTTGACTCCTTGCATTTCGTAAAGTACTAAATGAGCTGAACAATATTTTCTATAACTAACAAGGTTCCTTAGGCTACTCACACTCACATGTGTCGCCGATGTATCAAAACTACACGTAACTACATATCATACAGAGTATGAAAAGGCGCAGTAGTAAAATGATTATCTATATGTACCAAGAAAATAAAGAGCTAGACTACATTAATGTGTACACCCTAAGCCACATTATTTACAAACATAAATATATATGGCTAAACTTGGTTGTTGAGAGACAGTAATTAAGCCAAATCAAAGCGCCAGTTCCAACTATACTCAACCGGTTTCATTTCATCAGTTTCAGCTTGAAAGAAAACAACATTTGCTTATGTCATCATGCCAATCTGTAGTACCGTAAAGTAATTGTAGTTATGTATACATGTGTTAAAATATACAACATATCAATAACAGTACAGACATTTCCTACAGCTTGCAATCATAACTTTTCGTTTCTTTAGACATCAAAATTGTAAAACAACATTCGATAGTGTATTACAATATTGAGATTAGAGTTTGATTTTTTCTATAAAAAATTGGTTTCTCCATTATGAATCACGTAATAACTATCCTGTAACAATAATGATCAAACAAGTGCAATGCACTACATATTAGTACATATATGTAGTTTTCAATTTATCTGAGCTTTTTATGACAAGGATTCAAAATCGAATCTGAAATGAAATTACATACAATAAACTAATAAATAAAATATCATTTTTTATAACCTTTAAAAAAGTGCAAGGAATTTTAGCTGTCATTGCCATGAGTTTTAGAATAGAATTTTTTTAAAAGAAATCCTAGAGGTTGACTGGCTCATGCAGTTTTGATAAAGAATAATATAAAATATTTGATGTGCTTAATGCATATTTTATATGTACATCTATAATCTGCAATCTGCATGGTGTACAACAAATAAAAATATATTATAATGTGCTGCTAACTGTGAGTGCAAAATAAAAACAAATTTGTCTAGTACCTTGTGGTGAATGATAAAACTGCAGACAAAAAGACGGATGCTCATTTTTCTAAAACCTTTATACATGAATCCAATGCTCTCGTACTTACTCACTGTATGTACATTGTATATGTGTTGTATTGTACACTCATAATCGTGGTAGTCTTATAAATCAAGTCTTAAGACTTGTGAATTATTATTATTACTACTACTACTACAGGAAGCACACGTAACCTTTTCGTCTTTCTTCCCCAATACTTGTTAGGTATTCATTCGTTGTCGATCTGCATACGCGATTTACAGTTAACTATGGGTTCTCCGACCCAAACTTGTACTCATCATTGGTTACACTTGTCAGTCGGTATATGGACTCACTGTGTTTACACACGAGGGAAACAGTGAAAAGTTAAATAAATTAATATTATGCGTAAAAGCTTCCTACATTCTCTCAAAGGAAATCCGTTCCCACCGTCGCCTATATACACCATACAGGTATTATACCCACTATACCGTTCCTATGTAATCGTACTTGAGAAGACTACAATAACAAAAAGATTTATAATACTCACAATATTCTTCCGTGATTCCCTGTGTACTAGACATGGGGGCATATAGGTTATGAGATTCTACTATCAAACTTTTTCTCAAAGCGCCTTGTTTTTCAACTTCCAACAAGTACTGAAGTGTAAACTGTGCATTTCAATTTCACTTGCATTTACACTGCTGCTTGTAAGTAAGGTGAGAGTTATAGACGACAGACAAAAAAAACAAGACAAAAAGAGTTTGAAGAGTTTATTTGTACTTTGAACCAAGAGAGGAGTTTAAAATTTTAAATAACTAATAAAAGCGATGATGATTGTACATTAAATGTGTATCCTTATACATTAGCATATACACAGATTGTAAACAACGATTTCAAATGATAAAGACCCCTAGAAATTGAATATGCACGGGTGGTATAGACATAGTAGGTAGCGAAGAAAGGCGGGCCCGGAACAAACTGAATCTGAATGATCGATGCATCAGTGAACAAAGGCGGTGAGAATGTGAATGCAGGAGATGAAAAAAATTTTTGCATTGATTTAAAGTCTTTGCATGAATTCGTTCGTTACAAAAGGCCAAGCAGAAACATATCCAGGAAATTCTCAAGTTTACCTTTTCTCTCTCTATATTGTAGAGAGATGGTAAGCTCATTCCAATGAGTGTCTGTGTCTACGTATACGTAGACAAAAGAAGAGCATTGTAATTGATATACTATGTTGTTTTGTTGTGGTCAATCACCTGCATCCCTTATCCCTTATCAATATTATGGACCATAATTTATGGTCAATTCATTCCATACGGATCCTTTTTATCAATTCTACAAGCAATTCTATACATTTTACATTATTTCCTTAACCTTATCCATTATGTAGATCACCTGTTCAATATCCATTAGAAATGCGTACTTTGTAAATATTACAAATTTTGTAATATTTTTCACAAACAAATAAAATAATATATGAATTTAGAACTTATTTCTTCATTTTGAAGCCTTCCTTGAATGAAAGGAAAGAAGAAACAAGTTTCAACTTGTTTATAATATTATTACATGAAATAAAAAGTGTGTACTAATATTTTACGCAGTTGATTTCAAGGTGATTGCAAAAAGTCGGAGTATGTTAAAAGTTAAATTACATCCTCATTTTACACACACATGACGAATGGAGAAAAAGTTTCGTATCGCAGCTTCTTTAACGTTTCTAGTGCAGCTGGAACTAATTGTGAATCCTGGGGGAAGAAGCTACAATGTGTAAGCATGTGAAATCAATTTACTCGCAACCAAGTATATAAGGAAATCAAGGAAGTGTCACTCCTTCCAACATATGATTAGGTAAACACTATTATTTACGATTAAGAATCTTAATTTAAGATTGCCATCATGCTTTTCGACTTCTACCCTCGGGATTTTTTCGCATCCCTCATTAAAAAATTTAATTGCACCTTGTGCTGAAATATTACCAAGTTTTCTTTACGTGGGTATATAAATATGTAAAATTCAAAGAAATAGCAGAATTACAGATAGTACTATGACTTTGGATTGATTTAAAAAACCTTTATCAGGAATTTATAATTATGTAATATAATGCCTCATACTGTGTGTCAACTGTAAGCACTGAACGATGAAAGATCATCATGAAGAATACAAACCTATCAAGTTAGAATTCAAAATAAAGTTATGATGTATCTGAAGTTTAGATTCTAAACGGTTGAAGCAAAAATAGAAGAATAAAAAACAGTTATAATCTCGTCAATAGAATACCAAATGTAAAATTAGTTATGCTTATCTTGATGAAGGCACCAAAATGCAGAATGTATTACATAAATAAATGATGATTACTGATCAACTGACGGTATCTTTTCAATGTGCCTCAACCCATCATCATCATTATACAAATGAAACATCATTGAATATTATCAAGATAAATATATTGTCATTGACAAAAATAATCAATTACCTTGAAGGGTTCACGGAAGTCTATATCGCGAGCTAGAAAAATAACAAAAGTATTTTACAATTATTTATTGTCAATCGACTTAATTTTATCATAATACAGAAATTCGTGAAAAAAAGAAGAGAGGCAGAATGCAAATAAATAAATTAAATGACTTACTCTCTTTTAAACCCAATGGGATCATTGGCAGACTGGAATCTTGGCTGTGAAAAAGACAAAAACAAATTATTAAAATGGAATCAACACACAAAAATGTGAAATCATTCAACGATCGAAATGAACATGCGTAGACTCCAAATTAATAATGGTTACTGTAATTTTAGATTCGTAATTAATAACACCTCAAAAAATAATTATCACATTAAATTTCTTTGTGCTACAATTATTATAAAGAGTAAACTTGTTGGTACGTGGTTTGTTTTATCTTGTACTTACATATGTACTGATGTACTGATTTAGTATAAAACACAACACGTGTACGATTTACCGAGGTTACATTTGAGTGATGTGTTATTTTGGCTCTCACACATTCTAACGCAAGATATCTACCCATTTTTTTTATCAAATCATTTCATCTCATTCTTCGATTCAAAGAGTATAACCGTTATTGAATTGTATTACATGTGATGATTCAGTTTCATTCAACTTTGTCTTCTTCCTCTTCTTCTTCATGATTTGTATTATGATTGTGTGGCTTTTTTAGTGTCAGTGTTTTGACTTTTGATGCGTACTGTGTATAGCACTTGATAGAATAAGTGGACTAGTTAGAACACACGTAACTACAAATAAATAAATAAATAGGGAGTCGTCATACTCACTTTTATATGAAGGCTAAAGATTTCGGAGATTCACATTACAATCTATCACAGTTTTAAAGAGATTCTAGTGCGGAAATATCAACTCTGGCAATCTAACAATAATCGTATTCTTTTCTACTAAAAGGGTTACTTCCAAAACATAAAAAAATTAAGATAATTCGTAATGCTCAAGTAACATTTCCATTCTACATCTCTGTCTGTACACTAATTTTTAAACAGATATATTAATTAGGATTTGAGAGTTTGTTTCATCTTTCGTTAAAAAAAAGTAACTATACTAATACTACAGTATTATAAACAATGGTACAGGAGTACCTTAACAGGGAGCGAGCAGAAGGAGCAAAAATTTGTCAGTCTGTCCGGAAACCAAAACGAATTCGAAAAGTGACATTTTATGTTCGCTATACAACACGATCTGTTAGCATAACATATCCACATTTCCTGCTCGCGCTACGCGCTCGCCATAACGGGTAACACGTGTCCGCTGTCCAAATGTAAAATATTCTCACAGTACCCCAAAAACCACTTTATCCTTGATTTTTTGGCGCGGAAACCAAAAAATTCAGAACCGTCAAGACTTTTTACACACTATTCAAAAGTCTCACATTGCCCCTTGGCAACCTCCGGAGGTCACCAGAGGTCACTCGGTTGAAAAAACTTTTTTTGTCGAAAACTGTTCAGAATTGTTTGAAACGGATTTCTATGCCAAAACCCTGCTGACTTACATTTGACCCCGTGACCCCGCCCCCTTTGACACTAGAGTAACCAAAATATATGTGTACCGCCTCTTATCTATGCCAATTCTAAATCCGAAAACAGAATTAAAATCCGTGATCCCGTTCGGCGGTTATCGTGAATAGTACAGACGGACAGAGTGATAATATAAGGGGAGCTCGCTTCGCTCGCTCCCTAATAATACACATAATATTTCCTTAAAAGCTATCTGCTTTTCGTGTAACCTTTCATATCGAACTATTAAAGCACATGATACAAATTATGCATCTTTTTACCGACTTACAAAAATTTCCAATTCAAGATCATTTTTATAGCCATACTATAAAATAAAACAAGCCTGCACCAACTTTTAACTTTTGGAAGTCACTCTATTTTCAAGGGAAATAATAAATTTGTATAATCTGTATTATTATATAGTATATGGTATAATAGAACTTGCTTGCTTATCGTTTTTACAAGAATGTACATATGGGCGTGGTGCTGTCCACGGAGTAACAAAAGTATCAAAAGGAAAGTGAAAAAAATTAAACCCACGATTTATACAGTTTAAAAGGATTAAAAGTCAACTAGCTACGCAATACTTGAAGAAATACACAAGGTTCGTATATACACATACACACACACAAAATTCACTCTAATATGTAGTTGATTACAAATGTTACTCTTTTTAACACTTTTAATTTCATTCGCCCAAATTGAAAATCAACAGCTCCTTGATGATATGTATAGGTAATTTGATTTTGTACATGTGTGTATCTTACTAGCCTACAACATAGGAACATGAAGGGCTAAAATGTTGCATTGCGGTACAAAAATACAATATACTTGTATTGTTACCAAAATGTAACAGTGTATTCTAGTTATAGGTTGTGTGAGATAATGAATTTGTACAAAACATAAAGCTACAATGCCTGTGTAAATGTGTGAATTGTATCATGGAATATAACCAAAGGAAAACTCTCTGGAGCTCACGTAATGTACAAATTTCAAATCCTATGTACTACTACTGACTGACGAGTTTGTAGTAGTTTGTACGTGGTGTACACTAACAACACAATGGTTGGTTTATTATTATTTTATTATTATTATACACTTTGTAGTAGTATTGTGTGTACAAGAAAAGAAAAGGAAACATAAGGGTGGGATCCTCTTTCGGCTTTAATTTCCTTGCAAAAGAAACAATCAGTCAAGGATGCTCAATCTCGACGCACCGTTACCAGTAGGTAGATTATTATTATTGTGCTCTTGTAAGTACATGTCTCTTGTCTCTTATGGTGACGTCCGACAAAAATTCACCCAGTCGTAACATATGGATTTGAACATAGTCTGCACACTTCAAACTCAACTCATGTCAGTCACATGTGAGTATAAAACATAATATATCTCCCTTACTATTATCCCAACATATACCATGTCTTTGATTATTCTAATATGTATGAATCTGCAACATCATCCATCATCCTAATTTTGTATTGTAATATTCGCAGATTTATGCTCAAGCTCAAATCATTTGGTAATGTGTAACCGACAAATTGAATATGTGTATACCATGCAATATATAAGATATTTTACAGTTACTCTTAACACAACACCTACAACCTTGTCTATTTCTCATTTGACATCTCGGCCGAATTCACCTTGCTTTAGTTTCTCGAATCAGTCACTATGATGTTTTCCTTCTCAACTTTTGAACACCAAATGTTATAAATATTTGTTTGTTTGCACAGGTCATCATAATCTTCTCATTGTGTAGATTATAATCCATGATGGATAGAAACTGTTCAAAAACTTTAGAGTGACCACAGCACGTACAGCACACACACACACTTTGCTTTCTATATAATGTCCATAATTTACTATTTACAACATAGCCTTGCTAATAATTGAAGTGGTTGGTCGGCATCTTCATTAATTCAATAGCACAACAATACACGATACGACGTCTATTAAAACATAGTTTTTTCACTCTTGAAGATCAAACGGAAATGTGAATTAATTCAACATCTCAAGTATCTTGAGAAATGTCAATATAGAATGATGTTTGATATTGCAGGTACACACACTTGCATTGCATGTTAACAATAATACTTTCTTCAATTATGTGTAGCCTTGGATAAATAACTAGTGGTAATTATTACGTAAGTTAAATTTTATTTACAAATCGAATTTTCAAATTGTAAGGAAAAGGGACGCTTCACACTTTATGGTCTTCTATTAAATATACACTTTTCGGACAACTGCTAACTCTACTCATTTCGTCGTACTCTCTGTCCTCGATCGTAATTAACTCTATTTATCAAATTAATACTTACTTACTAACAACTTTAAACAACTATAAAGGTGTTAGTTAAATAACTAACTGTTCAAGATTATAACAAATCATCAAGTGATGCTATTTTAACCGTCAAAACTTCCGCGCTGGAAGCCGAAATGTGAATATTACACATTGAAACTCTAGGTTAAATGTTGACTCCTTACAATTAAAATTGACCTTTATTATATGCATTCACAATTTCGTGATATAATAGAATCCTTTGGTAAAAGGATCAGAAAATGGAAAGTATGTATTTACCTGGCACAATTGTAGATTTCGAAAGATCCATTCAGCTCAGCCAGTTGCTCCCGTAATAATTGTAAATGAGAATTTACAAAACTGAGCTCCAACGAGGCTGTTTCTTTTACTGTTCTATTGTTCGTAGCTCTGTAATAAACAACAACAAAATTACATTAATTACATTGAAATATTTTCATTTAAAAAACATTGTCAAAGCTTTTACACATGTATTGAGATTCATCTCATGTGGGACTTATTGTGTATTGACATTGTCAATTTGACAAGACGATCGACGAACACAGATTCATCTCATATTTCGATAAAAATGACTATTAATTAAGTACTTACTATATAGTGGCTAAAAGTATCTTTGAAAGTAATTAACATTAACAATGAGAATATATTTAACACCACTTCATTTGACGAATTGTTCATAATATATTTGATATCCCCGTAATGTCCTTTGATTTTTATCTTCTACACTACGGTCAGTTGTGTGTGTTTCTCTAATAAGTGATGCAAAACTTTGACATAAATTGAGCAGAAGAGCACTAGACGTTATGAAGATCTGAATTCTCCGACTAATCATAAAGTCATCTACTCACCACACATCACAGGTGTTTCGTTTTTATGTTTCTTGAAGCTTTTTTTTCAGAATTTTAGTGGGGCATCCATAAAAAGTATTTGGCATGATCAACTTGAGATAAATGATTCAAAATTGAATATCTCGAATCTATTTAGTACAACATCAATTCTTTCTTACATACAGATACAATTTCAATTCCTGTCAATAATATCCAGAGGCGAATGCGATGAAAATCGAAAAGGGTTGTACCTAAGTACTTTCCGTTCACACAGTACTTAATAGTAAATTTACTATTTGCCTTTGAGCAAAAATTAAAAAAATT
This sequence comes from Gisinianus flammeolus, assembly GCA_034699125.1. NCBI lineage: Eukaryota > Metazoa > Arthropoda > Collembola > Symphypleona > Katiannidae > Gisinianus > Gisinianus flammeolus. The sequence continues at coordinate 26,603 of JAIUND010001332.1, read as the reverse complement.
TACATTTGATGCACACACTTGATTTCAACTGAGTACCAAAAAGAATGAAAAAGAACTTTTTTGACTTGAGACAAGTGCTTGGTTGCCTACAAACACTTAAATACATGAATTTATTGCGTAAGCATATCAACTGTCAATACAGACATCAAAACAAGATAAACTCAACTTTTTTGGCTTTACACAGAGACACACAGTATATAAAATAGTATAATATACTTTGATTAAGGAAAAGCTCCATGGGGAAACGATTGCGTCATATAGTCATTTTATTGTAAGTATTTGTTATTCATGGGAATGAAAGAATTGTTGTAAATTTTTATGCATAAATTTACTGTCTCTGTTGCGACTATTACGAACTCAGCGGATATTTATTTACAGAATCTAAACATGATCCTCCTTTTGGCCATTTTTAATTACTGTCCATTACCCATATGTCATAGTATGAACAAGTCTAATAATAAAAATATTAACGACATGAAAACTCATATGTGTGTGTATTGTGAATATTGTACAATGATCAATGATAGATGATAGTCATTATTCATTACTACATTCACAATGGCAGGTTCAAACGATTGGGATGTCACTGTCATGAGTATAAAAAAAAAGGTTGCAAAAATTAAACCTAAACTTGCAAACTTATGTATTATTTTTATTGTTACAACATAAATAAAATGTTTTTGTTTGGGTTCAGAAAAAGTACTGAATGAATGTGTCATTCTCATTCTCATTTGATTCCTTTCACTGAACAATCAAGTTTCCATCATCACTCACTTCTACATATGTAGATACGATTGGTGAAAATGACGTGCAATTCCGTCCCACCAGCAAAATCAAGTTCTCTTAATTAAATTCATCGTGGAAGTAATAGAAATAATATAATAATAAATTCTTACAATGATAATATATGTACTGAATACGCACTCACACCCTAATTGAAATGTAAAACTGAAACGTGAGATTTTAGAATCAAATGATCCCAAGAAGAACTGTGTTCTCTCGTTTAAAATTAAAACTATCTCTATTTAAATATATAATTACAGGAACGATTTCTCAGGATTCTCAGGAGTTTTCCTTGAAATCGTATAGGACTGAAGGCCAGGAGCGTGTTGGAAAAAAATCCAACACGAAACAAAAATACTCTACATTATGTATTAAAATTAACCTGTTTATTTGTTCGTATTCCATCATTCATATTTCATTTAATTGATTTAATTTCCTTTAATCTGTAAAATTAAAAACTATTGTCTCGAGCATGAATACAGAGCATGTGATGCAATGGGATGTGAACATACGATGGAATTATATAAATAAAATATTAAATGATGTTAAATAAATGTATTGAGAGAAGCGTGTTTCGTTTCGTCTTAATTCACAAGTAGTATAACAAACAAGTTGCTTGACTTTATAATAATAATATTGCCGTGCCACATTTCTAACAATACGCCGTGTATTATACACTCAATCGAATTTCTGTGTCAGTTTGGTTGACCATGTATAGTTGAACATCTTTTACTAAATCACCCTCAATATATATAGATAAACAAATCAAATGAATTGACTTTTGACCACGACCACAACAACATTGACCGGTAGAGAGTAGAGAGAGAGACGTATACAGATAAAAGCAAGAAACATCAATAAATATGTGCACTGTGCACACGCATGGAAATCAAGGAAATTAAACTCGAATGTTTGATAATGAATCCATTGCAAATGTACCTACATTTCTGGTTTTTAAAATGAATATACTTGTCAAAAATTAACGTTTCCCACAAGTCGTTCTACATTCTACATAACTATAAGTACCTATGTATAAGTAAAACTGAATGGCCTTTTCACTAAATGAAAACCAATGTAATCGATACATGTATGTATTATTGTATATATTTATGTATGTGGAAATCTCTACCTATAGACAATTAACACAAAATAAGGATAAAATAAAAATACAAGAATATTTTGACACAATCACAAGAGCCAGGTTTAGTATCCTTGAATAATTCCATTCCATTGATGAGCACATGTACATGAATAAAAGTTGAATTATTTTATTCTTCGTACTTATATTCCGTTTATTCCTCATTCTCATATTATGCGAGAGTCCGCACACAGGTCAGTGCACAGATCATAATTTAGCATGTTACGACTAAACAACTACACTACACATAATTCTCACAGGATTTCTTGGTTTGTTGCAATGTGGAAAATGTATTCTTGATTTACAACACGCTCGTCCAATAATGATGACACATGAAATACGTACAGTGCACATATATGTGAATGAGCAAAATAAACATGAATACAAATCTACTCCCTCCCAACGAACGGACTCCTCGGACACCTGACACACGTCAACTGATTATGAGTATAGCACAAATATTTATGTCTATACTCTCAAACAAAAAAATGAATGAGAAAAATTGAGGGAAAACTGAGGTAAAATGTGTAATCCAGAGTGTTGACACTCCGGTTAAATTACTATTACAATTGGTAACTTATGATTTGCACCAAAAGGGACATCGTCACAATAAAATCTGATACATAATTCCAATGTACGATATGTGTGTGTCAACCTCTCAAGTAACCTGTTATGAATTTTAAAATTACTACCTTCCAACCATACTTAAAATCATTTAGTCATCGCATTCAGTAATAATTCTTACCATTGGTTTCTAGGTTTCCTTCTCGAAACTCAGTCTTCTTTCTTTGCCTTATGTGAACTTATATCACATAGAATCAAAAAATCAAGTTTCAAAATAAAGCATATTTAGTAAATAGTCAACGTTCTCGAATGTTGAGTATTTATGTTTTTACTAACATTTTTTTGTATGCTTTTCAATGAGGACATTTATGATCTGAATTCCGAATGCATTTCTTCCAGAACATGTTTTCAAAACATATTTGAGTAAAAATCATGACAATAAAGTAAAGAATGAAATGTAAAGAATACTGCTGAAATGTCCTTTGAAATTTTTACAATCATCATTAATTGTAAATTCAAATTCTTGAAAATCATAGTCTATGTGAAAACGTATATATATATATGTGTGTGTGCTTTGAGCTTTTGTAATAGAGAATCGGGTTATTAATGGAAAGCTTCAAGTGCTAGAATAAAAGGACCATGTTGTAGAAGGGTCAATGGCTCAGAAATCCTGAATTGATGCCGTCAATCATGAAAAGACTCTTTTTTTTTCTTTTGCATTATTCATTCCTTTCAGCATTGGAATCAACAGTATATACAAGGAGTCGTTGGAAAAAGTATGAAAAATACAATACCAAATTTATAACTAAGTATATATTGTAGAAAGGAGATACGATAGAGATAGACTATAGAAAATAAAATGAATATACTTGATACCTACAATACTTCTACGTATGTATCTTTTGAGCTTCTTCTTATATGGCGCTATATTTGATGAATTGTTGTTACTTCATTTTTTAACTCCACCTCACGATTTCTATCCGCCGATTAAAGTTAGCACACAATACAAAAGCTATTAAGAAGAGTGAAGATTAGGGAAGTAATTATTTATTACTGCTGCTGCATTTTGCATTCGAGTGAAAAATTCTCCATCCAAAAGTCTCTCTATGAATTGCACAGACATCTCTCAGATATTATTATTATGCATTAGAGCATTTTTGTATACTATAATATTATTAGCCTTCAATACATGTACTTCAGGACACACACGCAGATAGACATTTTATATCGACTCTTCATTGTCGCCGTTTGAAATTGAAAATATTCACAATTCTTCACAATTTACTACACTCACGACTGACGATGACGACTCTAAACTCCTAGGGATTATTACGGATTAAAATATTTAATAGCTTGACTGTGTAAGTCGTCCATTAAGCCAGTACAACTAGAAAACTTAAATGTGTACAAAAAAAAACTCTATAGGTAAGTTTCATTTCTCTCTCTCTCTCTCTCTCACTCACTTTTTTGTTATTCAGCAAAATAGTCAAGAGATATACTTTAAAAACTTTTATCTAACAATGAAACAAGAGATTAGAAATTTCACTGTATGAATTCTCCAGTGCCTGGATTTTTTACACGTACAAGAAAACAGCATTGTTGTCAAAAGTCAAGTAAAAAGTCAAGGACTAGAAGAAGAATTACAATTCTCTGAAATTTCATGTGCATACGTTCATCTTTGAGTGTCAGTCCGTATATATATATATCTATGTATATGGTTCATGTGAATACGGAACAAAAGAAGACCATTGATGTAGAGTATTGTAGACACATGTGTCAAAATTGATTCACAATGCGTAATCAACTTGAAGGAGAATTCCAGCATATCTCTCTATTTCCACCTGTTTGCACTCTATAAGAACAATAGGAGTGGAAGGACAACAATACACACACACACACACGTTTAACACAGAAGAGACAGAGTAAAACAAAGGTCAATTGAAGAGTATAACCTTTTCTCAATAGGATTACAAAGGTAAAAAAAAAAAAAAGCTTTCGTCACAGGCAGATTACATAAGGATGCTTCGTCATTCTGTGTGTGTTGGTCCTCATCTTGGTTCTTGGTCGTCATGAGTCTTGGATTTGGGATGAATATACACAGAGACCACATTCAAATCCTTATACAGATACGTAAAAGTAGCTATTCTGACTCTCTGACTAAATGAGTTGCAAGTTGCAATATATCTTGCCACCAACCACCAACCGACTTCCATTGTACTTTTCCCATTCTATCTTTTCCCCATACATCATCCTAATATTGTTATTCTTAAATGTTCTTCAAAGTCTTGAATCAAGACTCTTGATATAATAATATGTGAATTGGTTACTACACACACTCAAACACAGCATGTAAATGAGTTTGACTCGTTCACAAAGTGCGTGCCTGAATGTTCGAGTTTCCATTGCGACACTTTTCCATAACTTTATGCGCGCTCTCATATAGATAGTCATAATTCATAAAACTAAGTAATCTACACTCGCTTGTCGACTTCATATAACGCTAACGATTTGATTATGCAAGGGAAACCACCATAAGACTTGATACATCAAGTTTTCAAGTCAAATTTAAACTCTATCATGTTTTATTGTGTAGAAAGTTTCACTATCCTTTGCAAGTTTCCCTATTCAAATAGGCAGCCATGCATTTGCAAGCAATTCACCTTCATACTTCATTTAGTACTACGATATATAGCTATATGTATTTTTCAGTTAATCTCACAAATCTACATAATTTCTATTGTTGTGCGGAAAACATAGAGAAGGATTAATTAAAAACGTGTGACTCACCTGAGTAAATTTTCTGCTCCAGCACGAAGTCTCATTTCTCGGTGGATTTCCCGATTTAGCTGAGAGCGTCGGGATTGAAGAGTTCCACGGCAAGTGGCCCGCGGATCACTTCCCTATATAAAACATGATAAAAACAAAACGTTAGTTATAATTTCCAAATCAAAGTATGAATTTTAAATGCAACCGAATTCCAACAGAAATATTGACAAAGGCTTTCAAAAGTTATAGTAACTCGAATGATGTTATGCAAGTAAATTTTTTTACAAATTTTCACACAACTGTCTCACTGGGGTGGGCACAAATGTCGTATTCGGTGTGTTCTCACGTTTTCCTTATTACTCCCCATGGCCATGGTTTTTGATTAAACCCAATAAAGTTAAAATCCAAGGTCTCCGTTTTTTCACATATTTTTGGCCAAAAGTGCGGGGAGATTATAAATTATAATAGTTGGGTACAATAATTAACTTTTAGTAATAATTAAAGGAGACAGCATGCTGGTAATGAAATTACTTTGAGAGAATACGAACGAGTTTTGAAATGGAAAAAAGAAAATGCAGACGGAAAACATGTTGAAGACCAAATCGTTTACGTAAGTCAAGCAAATGGCCACTAATGAAGATGTAAAAGGAGGGCGAGAAGAAATTATGAAATAATGATAGCAAAATCCATCCATCAAAATCATGGAAAATTATGTGTATCTGTGTGTGAAGAACGTGTGTGTGTGTGTGTGTGTGTGTGTGTGTGTGTGTGGTGTGTGAGTCAATGTGAATGCCTTCACTCGACATGGTATCGGCAGTTTTGAAAAAGCCATCCTACTCTTTAATAACATAATTACAAAGAGTGAAAATGCCGTTAGACGTCCTTGGCCTGCACTTTGACCTGCTGTTCATCTTTTTGAACATGCATTGTATACGATTTAGAAATATTCTCTATGTGGCTGCAACTACTGCTATTTCAATGACCCAAGTCCATTAACAATTCCTACGCATCTACTGTCTACCATTTCATAAGAAGCTATTATATTTTGTGTGTTATACATATATACTATATAACGATACCTGTACTTGCTCTCGTGTGTCTGTGTACATTAAAACTTTTACACTCTCAGTATTGACAATGGGAAACATATAAGGAATTTTCAGTTTTGAGCCATTCAAAGTATTCAATTGAATTTTGAAGAAATGTTGTTCTCACATACAAAAGTCAATACTAAAAAAGCGATACGGGCTCGCTGGCTCCCATAAACAATAAAACTTACAATAACTGCTCACCAAAACCCATCATCATTTCCCTTAAACGTTGATAAAAAATCTTTGTGGGAATGGCTAATAGATAAACATGAATTCACATTGGACTCAACAGTACAAGAAGAAGAAGAAGAAGAGGTATAATCATCAAAAGAATCAATGATACGATATCCCAACACACAAGTTTCGATTGTTGTGCAGCGTGTCTCGTCAATAAATGCAATCGATGGGCAATGCAAATATACATAAATATTTAAATTTTTTCTAGTCGTCATAGTACGAGTTTGCGAGGATTGAGAATCCTGAGAGTAACGTGAGGGACTTCCAACATAAAACGAATCAAGATCAACGGGATTGGAAATAAGTCATAAAAAATGACTGAGCAATGAAGCTGAATCTGTAATCGTTTCAACTCTATAGAAATTAAAATGATATCTGTACTAGTAGTAGCAAGGAAGAGCAGAAGGAAAAACGACAACAACAACAAAACCGAGGAGCAATAGCAACTCAATCATTGAACAGAGCGGAAGGCGATATTTTATCCTTCTTCTTCTTCTTCGTCTTCATCTTCACGCCAAAGTCCAAAGTGAAATTAAAGTCGAAACGCCGTTTAGCCGTTTCTCGCCAGTCCAAGTCAAAGTCAAAACTACCGACAAGTCAAATTGTCTAACCGTAAACTTTTCACATCATGTACGTACTACGTACGCACAAGTCACAAGTAAAGCATTATAATAATAATGCATTCAACTGCACTTACAACTCACATAAACAAAGTCTAAAGAAAATGAATGAGAGAGTCTGACAACTATCTACATCTACATACTAGAAAGATGCTGGTAAATTATCTCAACGTTTTGTTCATCTGCTACTATCAAACATTAACATTTCCCACTCTGTCATATATCAATCATGATAATGACCGATCTCGAGTATGAATATACAAAATAATTTATCTTGATTCGAACTTTCAATATATGAAGAAGAGAATCCCACAGCACAAAAGTTGGTCTAGGTCTGTTCTTCTACTATGCAAATATCAACTACATATTGAGAATTATCAAACATCAACATGCAAACTTGGAGGAGAAATTGTACAGTGAGCATTAAATGTGATCACAAATGACATTATCAAATCCAAATTCCCCGTTCATTCTTTGCATGCATGTATTGTTTTGAATTTTAACTGTTTTCTTCAGGATTCATTCCGTACTATTTAGTGTTCACTCTTGTACTTATACCAATTCATTTCATTACATATCTTTACTCCAAAAGATTATCTTTATACACGACATGCCAAGGTTGATGAGTAACACATTTCAGTCGAATGATTTCACTATGAGAAATTTGAACTTTTGACAAAAATTTACATAGAACCAGGATAAATACCTAGTAGAAATTTATATAAAAACACACAAAAAACACTCCCAGTCGTTATACGTTTTACGATGAAGGAAAAAGTGTCATGCTTAAAAGATAAGATAAATTTTGAAATTAGAGATATTTACATTTCTCTGTGGTTTGCTACTTACTGTAACATTGCATGGAAATAAGGCTAGATTTTATGATATTCTATGGGACACGATGAGCAATAAAAAAAACTAAATGGAAACTATAGAAAATATACATATAAGATATTTGCATTGCGTACATACGTAAATGATATTGGAGCATCTTGTACCTATATAGTGTGAGTATCTGTAGAGAGCAAGTGAAGTTAGTTGGTGCGAAAAAACCAGACTTCCATCTTTTCCCTCAATGACCATTTGATTATTCTAGATCACGAAATTGAAAGCCGATTTTCACTCCCTTTCTTTCTACTCAATTGACTAATTATGCTATCTCTCTATGTAGGTACATGTTATCGACAGAGAGGTGTACTCTTCCAACTCTCATCCTAAGTGCCTTTTTAATTCCATTCATTTCATCTTTCTTTTTTATCAGTGTACGTACAGTATGAACACACACAAAAAAAAAGATTAGAAGAGCTCACTTGAATAAAATTTGCATCAAATTGAGACACACAGTGAAGAAAAATATCATGTATAGCTATAATATAACTAACAGTACTCTCTTATTTTTGTGTGTTGTTCTAGAACTGTCATCAATTCATCACCATAGCTATATATTTTACTGTCTGCATAAAAAATGTTTAACGATTTCTTTTGTTCAAAAACTTGACGGGGCCTACATACATATATGTATACAAACAGAGACAGGGATAGATCACTTCTTCTAAACGGGAACCACAAAACACAATCCCTAGGATATTTGCACATATATCTGTATATTCTAACTCGAGTTATTCTTAACCAATTTTTTTTATGTTTTATACTTTACTTTGGGAAATGGTCACACAAACTTTGACAATAACTAAAACGTTTTTTCTTTTTCATTCACATTCACATACAATGGATCATCTTTCGTATAGTTGTTTATTTTTTTGGTGGAAGAAGATTTCTTGAATCTAGTTTAGTTTTTAGTTTAATTATTCTCATATTCGTTCATTCATTCATTCACTTTGGTGAATAGATTTCTACATTCTACAGTATAATATATTGGAAAATCGTGAGTCACTATGGGAATTCTCTGACTCTGTTTCCACTCTCGACTGTCAATGTATTGTAATTGTAAGTGTACGTGCATACACATGAATACACAGGTAATAACTTCAAGATATATATATGACTTGTGCGCATAAAAAAAGCAATATTACTCTCATATATTCATCGGAATTTACGAGCGAATGAGTATAATATAGATAAGTGGTTTAAGAATACAGAATAAAAAAGGAGAAAAAAAGTGAATTAAATACATGAACTGTGGAGTATCTGCAGTCTGTAGACTGTAGAGTCTCATTAGATTCAGTAGTGATATGAGGTATAAAAAGTAAGTCACTATACTAAGACTATGTATATGCTACGCAAAAAAATCCAATGTTCAATCCAAATTAGTCACTAATTACAAACATCATTTACCTCCCACAATGCCCTAATTTTATCCATACATATACATATACATATATCTATCTGATCTGTGTATATATGAATAATACTTTTACTCTCTATACACAGACGCCACAGGAAATTTCTCTTACTTTGTCGTCGTTCTAAAAGTTTTTGAGCACGGAATTTTATTTTTGTTTATCAAATATCAACTGATGAAGAAAGAAATGTTAATTAATGCTGGGTGTTTTTTGTACTTTGTGTTTTGGACTACACACACTCTCAAGACATTTGGACAAAAGCAAAAGTGTAGACTTTCTCACGAGGACTACCCATTATAAAGTACATTAAGTGTAATTATAAAAATTATACCTACGTCCCCCCGTGTGAAACACACCTTTTATTAAATTAAGAGAGATGAGTAGCTCCATATTTTGATGATTCATTTACTATAAAATATAAATTTACTCTGCCTGCTGTGACTTTGTTCCATGTTCCATGTTCAAGATTCGAAATTCGAAATTTAAAAGGAAATCAATGGGATGAATTCAGTTTTACCTATACTGCAAGTGACTCATTTGAAATGAGAATACATGCTTCAGAGAAAGTTACTCTTCTTATAATTTTAATTTAGCAGTCAAATTACAAATCCATTATCAGCAATTAGAAAAACAGATGAAGTAATCATAATTATTATAAACATATGCAAAATATACATATGTTTCAATTGCCTAATTAGTAATTAAGAAGATGAATACGAGATCAGTCTACTTGAGAATATTTAAATATGTATGTGTATTTGGATTGGGGTTCATTCAATTTTACCGGAAGGCTATTACGGTTATTAAATATACTATCGTATTTACTTGTGTGTGTTGCGAGCCCTTGACTGAATTCCAAGAATCCATTGCATTTGTGCAAAAACAAACGTCATGTTGGAAAATTCCAACCAAGCCATAATAAATAACCGTCATCAGTCTGCCTCAACAAGAACAAAAGATGTGAAAAAAAAAAGGAAAACTAAAATAATTGCTAAGTCAACATCAGCAAACCATATGCCACTCTGGATTGACGTGAGAAAAGTGTAAAATACATACAAGGAAGAATTCCAGAATTGCAGACAGACCTTTTATGTACAGTGAGAGCATGTAGAATGTAGTATAATTTTTATTATTGCAGCAAAACGAAAACTTGAATATGAATAAATTCTTGTAGGATGTTGCTTAGGTAAGTGCTTAAATTCTCCTTTGAGAAATTGCACAAATGAAATCAATGCATATTTTATCGTATTCAGTTGCAGTACAATGGGGATAGATAATGTATTCTTTGGCATTGGCTGAAAGCAGTCGGTCAATATAACGTTAAAAGTTACGTATGATACCATATGACATGACATTGTAAAAGAAATGAGAGAGAGAGAGAGATAGATTTATCATTAAACGAGTTCTTGTGGAAGTTGTCATTGTTGCTGCATACTTAAATATCATGGCTAAAAATAGAAAAAATGATCTCATATACTGTTTCATTCCTAAAGTATGCAGGAATGAATTGACCATTGTCCAAATTTGACGTTTCGACTAAGGATTATTTGTCTTTCAAATTGCTCTAAGATTCAAAAAAAAAAGAGTTGTTCATCTCCGTCTTCACAGACAGAAAGACAGACAGACAGACTCACATCTGTATTAGACACTGATTACTAATTTATTATTCCATTTTTCTTGTTCTGTCCCAGGGGAATACAGAAATATAGTTGCATGTTCCATGTCTCGGACCTAAGCAAAGGAAAACTAATTTCGAGTACGGGATCTAAATGAAAAGGCAATAAATAAACAGATAAATCGCTTTATGCTGAGAGATCGTGTCATTCAACCTGAACAGAGAGAGAGGAACAATCTCGTTTGGAGTTCTATCTCTCTCTCTCTCTCTCACTCTACAACTAGGTACAAATTTAAACATTTTCAGTTGGACATATTACAGCACCCACTGTGGACTTAACTGTATCCGAAATAAGAGAAGCGTTATTTTTACTGATGCCCATTTCATGCTCAAATTTTATGTAGTGTGTAGTGTGTGTGTGTGTGTGAGTTCGTGTGTGTGTACACAGTCGCAAACAAAAAACCTATTCCTTAGTTTGAGCTGTCATCCATACATGTGTGCGTCTTTTTATGTACAGTTCAGAAGCTACAGGATTTGAATCAGAATAAAAATTGGGTTAGGTCTACCAGCGACAAAAAGAAAGGCTTCTGATACATTTTAGATATTGAATGCGAACAGTTTCTTTCAACTTTGTGTGTGTGCCTAAGATTTTTGATAGATTTTTGTAGGAATAGGAATATGTATCTCTCTAAAACTGGACTCTAGCCCATTTAATATGAAGCTTAATAATCATGTAAAACAATTTGCACTACGTATATACAACATTTCAAATTATATAATTTAGAAACGGATTTTCCTGCATACATACGTATTACGTACACATACGAATAACAAATTAAAATTCCAAATTCAGCCATTAACTTTTGTGTCACCTCAGATGTGAATGGGAAGTGAACGTCACGCCAAGAAAGATTTCATTCATATTTTGTCAACGCAGTCGTATTTGTAATACAAATGAATAGACGAACCTAAACTTTTTCTTAAGCATTGGAAAGTACAATTTTTGTCTATTAATGTAAATATTTTGTACAATATTTTCCTCAATAATTTCTCTCTATATACCTCTACACACGTACACACACAGAGGAAACAACATTGCTATTCTTTTAAATACTCGTGGCTCATCTAAAAATCTTTACAGTAACTCTATACGCGACATGTGCGAACTATCCTATTAACAATAAGACGTAAGTACATTTGGAAAATTATCACTTAGAGAGCCTCCTTAAGCTAATGGAAAAAATCTATTGGCACTTCATTCACTCTGTTATACGAGTAAATACTTTTAAATAAATATATACATGTATGTATGTATATAGGTAAGCTCATTTGCCATTGTGGAGGGACGACAATGTGCTTTTACATTTTCATTCCGATTTTTGTATAAGGAAGAACTATCAGTGTATTTAGAATTTAGATACAAAGGAAGAGCTTGTGAGTCCATATGAAACCAACGGGTCCTTGTGTGTCAAGTAAAATATTTCATTTAGCTTCCTTTTAAAGCATTTCATCCCTACATTTTGAATTATTATTATTATTATTTAACATGGGTAAACGTCAACTTCAACATCAGCCAAAACCATTAACTTGATGATCATTCAGTACGTCACATTGCCAACTATATTCTATGCAAATATATTTTAATATATTTATTTAAACTATGTATTATGTATATATAGTCTGTAGCCTGTAGTCGGGCATACAGGTAGATAGTTGTTCATACAACACTTGACGTTAGATTAGATTCCGTTGGACTTTTTCTTCACGTCCATGTGCAATTTAAAAAATGCAATTGGTAGGAGTTGTTTTCTTCCTTGTGTACATATATTCTCAATGCATCATATCCCCCATCTATTCCGTTTTGCACCATCAACTTTTTTTTCTTCTTACAAGATATAATTAAAAAATCTTGCTATCAAGTGAGCAGGCACTGCACTGCATCTTTTACTTTTTCTTCTCCACTCCAATCTACACATATTATGTAGTTATACTCAAGTAGTTGTATCCGCACATTAATTAAAATTGCACTTACATAGAGAATAAGCACTGGCTAGACTATGGACTGTAGACTGGGGAAACTTTAGAATTATTATATAAAACTACACGATTTTCGGCTATACAAACTTATACTATAGCATTACGTATCATTTCGCATTTCTTTCTCTCTGTGTATAACCATTTGCATCCTTTTTTTCTTAAAAATATTATTACATATTACGTAGTCAATGTATGTATGTACGTTCATTGAGAACTTTACTATGTATATGCTGCTCGATACGTTGGCATACAGTACAGAACAGAACGGAGCACACTTGTATATTGTCTAGAACGTAAGTAAAGCATATTGTATTACTCTTTAATTGTCATTAGTACGCATATACCTATACGTGAGTTTACCGTAGCGTACACACACATGTTACTTGCTCACATGAATGGTGGATAAATGCAAACATCCGTATGTCTTTAAGTATTTATGTATGTATATCATTCTCAACAGAGTGTTGGTTTAACTTGGTGGGTCTGGTTGGTGTATGGTGTTTGTGTAGTCATACGTATATGTATTTTCCACGTGTAATGATTAATGCTTAGACCATGCAGAACAATAGTACAATGCACCGTATGGAGAGAGAAAAAGGTAGAACTTGTAACTCACAACCAACAGAGAGAGAACAATATATAACACCGTATCAGCAACATAAATGTATTCATTGAGATGTGTATTTAATACGTATGTCTTTTTATAGCCAGTCACATTGAACCAAAAATTCATAGTGCGAGTGAGTAGAAGCTACAGAAATTATGTTTCGTTATTTGATACCATCATCTCATCGTCAGCTGATCCAAAATGCAACTTGAACCCATGCACACAAATCCCAATATCTCCATGCATTTTATAGACCAAACTTTTTCTAAATTGTAAATATACCTATGATATGCGTGCCCGCGAGGAAAAGTAGATCATTTTTCTCATTTCATATACACAGAAACAACCAATATCATATCTGTGTAGATCGTCAAATTCGTATGGACTTATCATCAGAGGAGAGTGAATGATAGCATGTAAAGAAGCTTCATAATTTACAGCTTTCACATATCCACTAAATACATGTACATTGCCACTACACGCACACACGCACACACACACAAATATGACTGATATTTCATTTCATTAGTATAATTTTCTAGCCCTCCTCTCTCTTTGGTTCTCATACGCACATCTACCTGATGTTTATATCATATTAGGCCCTGGAGTAAATGTACAACTCATTCACACATATCAATTTTATCACAAAAAGGTTTTTAATGATTCCCTTGTTTAATCGATAGGATGCATTTGTTCGTTTGTAGGGAAAAAACTATCATTTTACTAGGAAATTTGGGTTTAATAAATCTATGTACACGTGGTAAACTCATAAAACGGATCTTTTGTCGTTTCTATATATATGTATCATTTAAAAAAAATCCTTGGATTTGATTTGAAATTCAAACGGAAGCTTTTGTTTGTGAATATTTTACAATAAAAATGGATTCTATGATTGTTGTGATTGAGGAAATCAAGCATTCCAGAAGTATGCCGCAGTTATTACGATTGCTCTCCTAGCTTAATTATTATTATTATTATTATTTTCCTAGACCTAGAATACCTAGATGAATTAATTGAGTAATAAGTCATACAGGAGCCAATTGCAAATCAAATGCGGCGTGTATGCTGTTTTTTTTATGAGGTAGACCTTTACATTCAAATCAAATTGTCCTTTGGCCTCCATTTAATTATGAAAATTTGGAATTGGATCAAATCGGTATAGTGATATGAGTGCAACACACATAACACATAACACAACTCAACGTATTTGTTCCAAAGAAATGATTCAGTCTAATAGGAATAATGACTGTGTATGAATTATATTAATTATAATTAGGTTTCAATGCCATTCCTTATTCACCCATCATACCTAATACATAATACATACACTCCAATGGAAATAACGAGAGGCAAATTAGTTAGTAAAGCACTAGTTTTGGCAAATTTGACAAACCACCCATCAGGCGTCAAAAAATGACTCGTCATTTTCCTTTTCTATTACAAGAGAAAAAGATCAGAGGGTATACGAAATACTCAAAACACTTTCAGTACACATTTCACTATTTAGTTTCTGGTTGAAGTGCGTAAATACTGAATACAAAATGCAAAATGTTTCATTTATTGTTATTTTTATTATCGTGATTATTGTTATTAATCTCTACATGCATACACATATATTACGTATGCTAACTTGAATCCAAATCTTATACGGATTTCAACTTGACACATATATACAAGCACAATATAAAGAAATAAAAACCTTAAAGACTTCAATCAGCATGAGTAATCTCCGCGCATTGAAATAATAAATTGGAAATGAGTGTAAAGTGTAGTGCCCATTCGATAAGTACAATATTATTAACACATACATAAACAAGTAGGTAGTCCAATTCAAATTCAGATTTGCTCAATCTATATAGGTATGCATGGGAATGTTAGAGTGAGAACAAAACGCAAATGATGTACATAGTACATGGACCATATGTAAATATTACAATAATTACAGTAACAATAATATCACACAGGCAATGAATTCAAGCTAGTGAAAAATTCATTGTAATTCATCGCCACATTTCATTTCATGTCAAGGCTAGCGGATAGCTGTAAATAGTAAAATTAGTAAATAAATAGTAAGTACAGAAATTCAAATACAAATGAGACACATGAATACGGCTTGGACTCGGAAATTATAAATGAACAGGTAGTAAATAAAATAAAAAGACACTATACTATATTACCACTATACATACAAATATAAACATTATTTAAATATTTTGTTCTAATTTTGAAGGTGGACTCTCATCGACATTGTCATTCCAATCTCTATAATTTGTATTCAACTTCAACTACGTGAAAGTGTATGTACATTCAATCTAAGTCTAGCTATTATCCTATTTAAAGACTCTGTGTGTACACACTCCAATCCACTATGCGCATGCATAGGATTTTGATTTTGTAAATCACTTGTCGTTTCCCTTTTTACTACACACACACACACACACACTGTAGAATAGAATAGAATGTACATAAGATGATAGAAATATCTTTACTCATACTGGCCATTGTAACATTTTTTTATTGTGTTTGTTTTGCTATTGAACTCGAACCGTTTTCTTTAAGTGGACTTGCAGTAACCACAGTATCATCATCATCACAGAAATATCAATGCATAAACACATACACTCACGTATTGACGCCGTTGGTTACAACATTCTGCTCTCAATCTCAATTTTACTCTCACATATATCGTACAGATATGTATATATTTTGAACGGAGTAACCATTCACCATTTAGTACGCACACATGTGGAATGGAGAAATTTTGAAATGTAAGTGGATCGAAGATTTTCTTTATTACATTAGTCTCAATTCTTATACATATTACTCAAGTTCATTATAATCACATTACTTGATTATATTAATGTGTGTAGTTATTATTACTCTCATTTGAATATCTCATTTGAGAAGACCAACTAGACAAAAAAAAAATCCAAATGGCATTCCAATAATCAAGTGAAATAATTTTTCAAGTCGTTATACAGTCCTGAGCAGAATACTAATCGTCCGATAAAGTTAAGTTTTCAAGTACAATAACAATAACACAATATATGTAGTACACAGACATACTTCAATAATTACCAATCAGTGTCAACGAAACGTCATGCACACCTTTTGGCTTGCACACAATTTATTAGGTTTTCTATATCTGTGAGCTGTACAGCGTATAGGAATTTACGTATAAAAAGTAAATACTATACAGAAGATGTGCATTATCTGTAGACTCTCATGGACTTCATACAATGACAACAATAAAAAAAATTGTTTTACATACGAGGATTTTGTGCATTTTATTTATGAATGTGTGTTTGAGACAATTTATTGTGAGGAGAGAGGGAGAGAGAGAGACAGAGAGAGAGAGAAGTAGGACTGTCACTTCACTTCTATAGTTAATCACGCATAATTTAATTTTTTCTTCTTCTTCCATTTAGATTCGAGCGACAGTTAAAACGAGCACGCAGTCAAGTGGACAATGAGAGTGGCATGTGTGGGAATGTTTGCCGTACAGATAATAATAATAATAATACAACTCTGGTTTTTGTGGTGGCAGTGGCAATGAAACCAACTTTGGTTTCATTCATTCTATACCGTTTTGTAGTTTGTATTGTACTGAGTATATTCCGCACTTCCAATTTAAACTTTTCTGTTTCTGTTTTACCTGTCAACTCTGGGCTCTAGTCCGTTGGCCTCAATGGTTTTTAGGTGCCGACTTGGACTTGATGTTTTTTTTTGTCAAGTGTTTATATAAACATCATATAAATATGATTTTGTTGACAATACTCATAAAACAATTCAAACCTTTTTGTTCAAGAAAACTTCAGAAAAGCGCAATTCCTCCTAAATTATTTTTTTTAATTGTTTCCATTATTTCCAGTTTAATGCCCACCGATAAGCAAAATGAGTGATTTTTGTAATCAACAATCCCATTATTCAATACCTTTTGTTTTTACTGCTGCTGCTGCTGTGTTGCTGACGATGGGACATGTTGAATCAGTTGAATGTAGAAATTTAAATTCCAAACGTCTTGAATTCAAATGACAGAATAAAATGGATAAAATGTGTCCACTCTTTTTAAACAACAAAAGTTGGATTGTCGTGAAGAATTGATGGGATGTTTGACTTGTACAAGACAAAAGAGCGTTCAAGTAGTCAAGTCATGTTCAAGTTTGTGGTCTTCTTTTGTTTTTAATAGTGTCGCATGACAAAAGGATAAAGTGGTTTTTTGGAATTTATTTGAAAATAAAATCATTGACCATTCCAAACATTCTTTCTCAAATCCTAACAAATATTTGAAGTTTTTTCAGTAGCAGTTGAGTGGTTGTTGCAACCAATGTTTTTGCAGTGTAACTTTTGTTATATATTGTCAATGAGAATGATGACTTCTGGGACTAAAATGGAGCATTTCTTTGGTAGCATTTCTTTGGGAAATCCAAATCAAATTCAAAATGTGTCCAAATAATGTCGACTATTGCATAGTAAATAGTTCATAGTACAAGAAGAATACATACATATATGCATAGAGAGGTAATCATGAAAGATAAAGTTGTTTCAATTATACAGCCAGTAGGAGAATGAATATGTAATAAGGATTGAATGTGTCAGCGTATATAATCAAAGATCGAGAACAGCGTTAAAGAGTTCACTTTTTACCTAGAAAATTCTAGTCAAACTTGATTGCATCTGGACGAATGTCATCACGTATGAAGATGAAGATTGAGAGCGTAAGTTAGTAAAGGCCTACCTGTGTGCCTACATTTAAATAGTAGTTGGCACTTGACGAGAGCCATTATCAACTCCTCTGTGCAACATTATCTATACATTTCATTTCATTCTGACTTACTTTCCTATGCTTCAATGCTTCTCAATTCTCAATTCAAATTCATCAATGGCCAGACAATCTGTATTCTGTACTTTTACATTACACTAAATTATGTATTCCACCTATATTTCTTTCTTTGTTGAATTTCTTTGGATATAACTCCTCAATTCCTTTCGACCATTTGAGGAGAAAAAAAATGTAAGTAAGCGTGCGAGAGCACAAACACAAGCAGACAGATATTATTACAGATAAAAAAAATTGCAGTAGTTTTGCATCTGCTGTATGTACTTCTATACATGTGCTCCTTCATCCTCGATCCTGACCATCATTTCCCAAGTTGCATGTCATCGATTATCTAGTGTCTATTTTTTTTCTTTTATTATTCCCTCTATATTTCCCTTCAAAAACAATTTTCGTACTCATACTGTCACAGCATGGATTATAATTGTGTATTTACCTCTTTTACACAAATCACAAATGTGTACACACACACACACGTCATTTTCTATTGGATCTTCCATATGTACAAATGTACAGACCCGTTTGGAAATCATATTAAGCACCAATTTGAATGGAATTCACAATCTGTATATATACAGTTTACACACACGTCATGAAGAATTTTTTTCTTAGAAACACAGATTTCAGATCATAAAGATCTCAAGTGTACACAATCTCCTATAATAAAATCCCCAAAACGTCATTGAATGTCACATGCCCAATGTCGATTATTCCAATGTAGAGCTAGAGATCACACATCACCAAATTGACTGTATAGAGAAATAAAAGGGGAAAGAAAGAAAGTGTGGAAGATGACAATAAAGACACAGTCTAGATTTCTCAGCGTGTCCCATTTTTTGTACATTTTTTTAATTTAAAAAAATAAATATATACATGTGCATTGTCTGTCTTCGACTGGCCGTTACTAAATGCTCTGACATTAAATAAGATGGTGAGGGGGGGGACATTTCAGACACATCTTAAGAGATGAACAATTTTAAATTTGCATAAATGCTTATGCAAAAACAAAAAATGTCTATGTAGTAAAATAAGTAGTTTCCTCAACTGTTGTGTGAGTGTGTACATTTTCAACATTCCCTTGTCTCGCTCCTTGTTACACAAACTTAGGTATACATATACCTACTTGTTCACAAATCACGATTTTCACTTCTTCTTTTTCTTCATCTTCCCAACTATACTCTCTGCTCAGATAGATAAAAGACGAGAGAGGAATTGACAAGATAGAAGCCAGATAGAAATGTTTTGAGAGGAGGAAGAAGAAGAAGTAGAAAAAACCTACCTATTTTCATTTTATAAGTGAATGAGTCAGTTGAGTTTTAAAACGCGACACAAAGCACGAGATGTGATTTGCATTTTTTTGTCTCTCTCAAACTTTACTAAGCACCCACTCAAATCAAATTACCTCTTTCTTTCTCTACTATACTTTGCGTGTAAAATACAGATCTGTATTGTAAAACTCCTTCCTTTTTCTTCTTTTTCAATTTATCTGTTATTCGGATGGACAACTGCTGCACAACTGCACCACCACACTGCTCTAAATGTATATAAAAAGTGAAAAGGGAACTCCAACAAAATAAAAACATGAGACACAATTAACATGTGTGTCCGCCTGTTTGTCTCTTGAACAAAACCAAGTCTTTTTTTTAAGTATAGAGTACATATATAGATGATAATGTCTCTTGTACATACATACATACATATATACATAGCTGCAGTCAATGTGCGTATCTTATAAAAATTGAAGACCTTTTTTAGATTACGAGCATTTAGAATTTGAGGAAGGCTGTATACATATAAGGAGAAAGAATACAAAATAAAGCCAAACATAAATATAAAAGGCAAGATTGGGTGTCGTTCTTCATGTAATCAAATGTAATTCACATATGTGAACATTTTGGAATTTACAAACGTTCACTCATTCACTTTGTATCTGTAATCTGTACAGGTAGGAAAGGAAAATATGTCTTCACTGTGCTAAAAGCGAGAAGAGAGAGACAAGAAGCCAAAATCCCCTCTCTCTCTCTTTCTTCTTCTGTCCACTCTCAAACTCTATAACCAGAACAAACGACTCTTCTCGCTACATACTCACCAATTTTACATTGTATTTTACTACTGGCCATTGGCCAGAGAAGATTTTTTTTTCAGACATTGAACCTGAATCATCATCAATTGTATCTGTCCATTCTTTATCCTCCAACTCAAAACTATATCACGTATTCTTTTGCTATAGACAATACGAAGACAGCCGTTCTTATAAATTAACATGTGTCTCCACAATCCACAAAAAAGTACACAAGTAAAAGGATCAAACAAAAAATATGTTTGGATTCGGAAAATCTCGGTTGTTGATTGTTGATTCTTGTGACTCTTGGTTTTTTGATAGTTGATGGAGATTAAACATTTAAAACTAAAAAAGCATTTTGTTGTGTTTATTTTTTATTATAGGACAAGAAAATATGTCCTTTTTTTACATCTTATTACGATTCTCAATATAAACGCTGTATACGATGGGAACAGAAGGATGAAGACACAATCTATATAATTTACGACATCACGAAATCCGATCAAGTTTTTCACCAGGCGCACCTATTTGTTACCTTCAGACAACCTTCAGTGTATATAGTCCGCAATCTTGTTTTATATAAGTACATGAAAAAGTAACATGGAGTAAAAAAATCCTAATAAATTCTAGTTGGTACAATTGTTTGAAACTCGAAAGTAATAGTAATTTCATTATTTGACAATTACTCAATTCAATTTAATTGTCAATGTATATAGTTGATACAGTTGACCAAGAAACACTAGGCAAGAAATGTAATAGCGATAACGACGATGACCTATGTGAGGAGTCTCTATGGATTGCTTCAAAATTACATCATTTTGTAAACTCCCAACAATATCGTCAACTTAAAACCACAATCAACAGCGCTACATGTTTATGTACAGGCATAAATAAAACAGAATCATTTCATCTCTCCATGTACTAGACAACGTAAAAAATTACGATACGATTCAAATCACTTTGATTTACCAGCCCAATCTATCAGTTGGTATGTAAATGTAAATGTACATGTCTTGCAATAATGGAGTAAAAACTTGTTGGGATATAAAAAAAAACAAAAGAGAGGTTACTCGCACTCTCCTAATGAAATGTTTGTTTAACGGAATAAAAAGGAAAATTAATTGGAAGAATTGATCAAAGGAATATGGCGCAATTGATTAGATTAGTTGCAGAGTTGTGTATTGTTGTGTGGTGCACACAACCATAGTTATTGCACATACGAGTTTGTATATAGTAATGAGAGAACAATAAAGGTTTAACAATTTAAGGGCTGTAGAGTAGAAAATCATTGTAAAGTATAAAGTATGATATATATGACATAGCCGCAATGAGAATGGAATGATCCTCTTTTCTGCCTCTCACCGAAATCCTTGCAGATTATATGCATATTCTGATATTCATATCCATCCAACTAACTGAATTTTGTTTTATCTTCTTGAGCAATCTTCACAGGATAGCTTATGAAGCCTATATGACTGTCTATACGCTAAAAGTATCTATAGAATCTGCGTAAAAGTATATACCGATGAGAAAAAACTTGAAAACTCTTTTACTGGCTTTTCATCTCATGTGTTGTGTTGTATCTCATCTCTCTGTACAACACAACAAAACAATCCAAACCCTAGCTTTCAAGCATGTTCGTTAACAATTTAAAATTGAGAACTGTCAAAAAAAGAAACTTGGATGCAGTTAGCAGTCATTTACCACGCTATTTCTACGAGTCTCTCACTCCATATCTATGTGCGTGCATATGTTTGTCTTCTTGGTAGATACTTTGAAAAGGTCTCTATGACGTTGACACATCGACTATATTCAGATCAGGTTTAGTGGCAAGCTATAAAATAAATTGAGTCTCGCAATAATACGAAGACAAAAGATGAAAGGAGACGCATTGTTTTGTTCTCTCTCTCTCTGTGAGTGTGTGTGTGTGTCTGTGAATCAGAATTTTGAATGGCAACCGGCCAGCGTCCACAATCACGTTCATACTCCTCAACAACAACTCAACGTTGTCCTCCTCATCACATCACGGTAACTTGAAAGTTGAAAGGTATGAGAGTCTAATAACTACAGTCTACACACAGAGTGTGGGTACTAGACACGGTACAGACTTACGGCTGCGAACCCCTTTTTAATAAATAAAAACGGTGGTTCCTTCCTCTCTCTCTCGCTCTCTCTCTCTTTCTCATCTCGGCTCATCATGATGGTTGAACTTGAGCAAGATTCGAAAGAGACGGCGACCCCTTCTTCATCTTTTCACCCTTTCATCTTTTCTTATTATATAATGATGCGTAGCTTTTAATAGCTCTTTTACCGTCTATTCATAAAGTAACAATCCCATGTATCTGTATGTACAGCTTTTGCTTTTATGTATACATGGAGTTCCGAGAGAGGAAAGTCTGACGAAAGCAAAAAGACAAAAAAAAAAAAAAATATCCTTGACTATTATTTTCTAGATTTAGCAACAGCAAATGCATTGCATTGCCTTAAGTAGTAAATCCTATGCGTAAATCCTATACAAAAAGTAATTTTTATAAACTCTGCACTTTAGTTTTTTTTCTCGACATTTTTACACTCGGTGTTTGATGGTCCTTGTGTACTTTATTTTAAAATGTATATACATGCATGAAAAATGAAAATATATTATGAGCTTTATTATGCTCCATCACCTTAGATATTTTTGAACAATTCATGTCCTCACTGCTCACACATTTATAGACGAAGAAGAAAAAAAACACTCGACTCTCAACTGCCAAAAACTGTTTCCCCGGACGTTACAGAGTATACAAATATACAAAATACAACTTTGTACGAAGAGGAAAATAGAAATCTCTTGAACAGTTGAAGAAGAAGAGAAGAAAAAAAAACCATTGGAGGTATTGTCAAGTTTATGAATATACATAAATTTTTCTTCTTTTCAGTTTTGTATTGAACTGTGCAAAGTTGAACGTTTTGCATCCCTTCCATTTCCCCATGAAGATGAGAGTCTGAGAATAAAAATTCTTTACTCCCGTGAGTAAAGTTTAATGCTTGGATCCCTCCATGAATGCCAATCTAAGGATTTTGTATTTATACTATGTATTTATATTGCAATGTGTGCGAGCGTACAAATTGACAGTACAGGTTTGTGTCGGGAAGGAAAAGGATATATAGATAGAATAAAAGGCCACTCACATTTTGATTTTTCAAGGATGGGAAGGTAAAGCAGGAAATGCGGGTGAAACGATGAAACAACTCTCGAATCATTTTTTTTTTTTCGTTTCCCATTGTGAAAGTAAGAAGCAGTAAACGAACTTTGTGATTGTGTAATGTAATGACAAAATGAACAGAATTATCTGTATTTCTGATATAGGTGAAAGTGAAAGAGGTACCTAAAGGAATATTACATTTGTTGACTACCTCAATCTCTCTGACGCAATGACAATTTTCAACCATTTAACCACACCACAAGAATCTTCTTTTATCTCTTGTACATCTCTATTCTCCATATTACACTAGATAATAGGAATTTTGAGTCCCAAAACAACAAGTTGGTATTAGAAATCCCTTTACATACCTACCTTTGAAGTTTTTTTTAAAAGACAAACACAACACGCAAACAGAAGATTATTCACATTAAAGTTCATCCAGTTCATGTTCTTTTTGGAGGGGATGTTCTCTCTCTCTCTCTCTCTCTGTACCTCTGAAGTTGAGTATATAATTTAGAAAGAGCCATTATATAGAAATATGCCCTTAAATTTCCCTGCCGGTGATTCTCATAGTGCCACATCCATTCCATGACTAATCCTAAAATTATCATGACCAACAAAAGAACAAACTCATTTTTTCGAGAGTGAGAGCCGAAAGGCAAAAATAAACACATTACACCCCTGGATCATATATTGACACATGAGTTGGTTGTACATCAGATCTAATAAAAAAAAGTAGAAGATGAGTAAATACTACAGAAAAAAACAAAAAAAATCTGAGGTTATAGCCAGTGGGACTTGAGAGCCAGAGCCGCAGAGCCAGGACAAATGTTACAATAATTCCAAAGAAAATCAAAGATCCAAATTTCATGAGTATCTGAAGGAATTACATTGTATTATTTTGTGTTGTACAAGTTTGGTGGATGATGATGAAATATTTTATAGGTGGATCTAGGTACGGGTTCGGGTGCAACTCTCCGTGTCCAAAATAAGAACGAGTTGGAAGTTGGAAAGGGTTGAGGTCTTATAATGCTTGAGGTTCAACGGAAACCTCCTCTCATCAAACATTTTTTCTCTAGTCACTTGACTGCTTATGCGATGCGATGCGATGCGATGCGATGCGATTCGTATACAGATCACACATAAATCCACCATCACATGATTGTATTTTAATATACATATATATATATATATTTAATTTCCTATATATGTATATATATTCTTAGAATTCTTGGCTACTCAACTTGTAACACAGTCGTAATTTCAAGTCCAAATTCACTACACAAAATGTAGGAGCTTTAGAGCAGTAACCACCTCAAGATTTTGATCATGATCCTATCACAATACTATATATACAAAAATCCATCCTACACCGTATCACATCACACATGAGAGCTAAGTAAAGTTCTATGTCTGTCGCATTTTCATGTTCTTTTCTACAATTCTTCTGCCAAAATAAAATCAACCTACCTAATCCCACATATACTCCATGACGTTAGAGTTAGACAAGTGAGCACACACACAAATACACATATACTCGCGTACGTAACCTTTATAAACACTGTGTAGATACATTGTACTTTTGTAATCACATCTCACAAAAATACCATACTATACAGATCTCGTTCAACTACTACTAATCATAAGTACATGCCATTGTACGTTGCGTTGTTGGACAAGAGATGCGGAAATACACAAAAGCCAAAAGATCTTCCTCTCCTTATCAGCCTCAAAAACTGTGTAGTTCTTCTTGAGATTCATAATTCATGTGCTAATATGATGAGAAGTCTTCTCCTTATCGTTAGCTGATCTTTGGAAGGCTAAGGCTCTCATTTATTTGAGTACAATTATTTAAAAAATGTATAGGCTGTAGGCAGTGAAATGCATAATGTAATGAGAAAATGAGACCATCCAAAATTGCGGTCATTATGCATTAGTTTTTAACCATTTCTATCGCATCACTAGATACACATAATTTAATTGTCCTTATCGACAAAATAAAATATTCTTAAAGCATCTCCATCTTCTTAAACACGACAATTTTCCCGTGACTGGTAGTATATGTAGAGAATGTTTAATATACGACGGGGGGAATTTTAACGAGTTTCAAGCAGTAAAAACTCGGAGGAAAACATGAGAGTCGGAATTCAAATCAAATATTTTTTGATTTTAATACTATATACAACTTCCTGGTCAGATTATTACGCGAGTTGATGGAGAGCGAATTGAAATAATGATGAGGATGAGACTGCATGTACCAAATACCAATACACCAAGATGTCGGACATAAAATCATAATTTTGATTATTACTTGTGTGAATTTTCCACGGCTCCAATTTCCAATAATACTGCAGCACAAAATATATAATGAATGTACACAATTATGCACAGTCGACCATCACAATTGAAAGATGAATCATTTGTGGGTTCCCTCTATAGAAATTATGACCACGTATAGTAAACGAGTTTTTGTGTGTGTACAAGTACATTTATTTTAAATGCTACTCCAATAAATAGGAAATTATTTAATTTCCTCAGTTGAATCAGTGAAACACTTGGGGGATTGTAAACTGTACGTGAATTTAAAAGTGTGAAGTTGTAACGTGAGTTGCAATTAGTGTATATTTACACTTGTATGCAAGCTTGGAATATTTTTTGAATTATCCTTCAGTGATTTCTTCCTACCCTCGCACTTTTTTTCAATTAGGATCCTATAGGATTCTGGAACTTTGGGATTATTTCTTCGGAACCTATAGGA
>JAIUND010001331.1:0-37628 GCA_034699125.1 Gisinianus flammeolus | reverse complement strand
TATCTTTTGTACTTATAATCCGTTCCAATCAAGTTGAAAGTATAGCATGCATGCACAAGTGGCAAAGGAAAAGTTCTTCTGTCAATTTCATTGAAAATTTTTCCACGACTATACATACCATGAGTGGAAATATTGATTGTACAAATAACAAATACAAGCCAGTACGTTTATGGTCTTACTCTCGTTCTTGGTCATTTTAAATTAGGTATTTTTAATAGATTCACCTGCTCCAGAAAGAGAAAAAAGAATTGAATTCTTTTCACGGTACAACATGCCAAGGATAGTCCTGTAAATCATTTAAATTTCTGATCACATTGGAATCGAAAACCAAGTTGATTTTTGACCAATTTTTTTAATATAACCGGTCAAAATATTGTCATCGTTCTCAGAATTTTATAATTTTGGTTCGTGTGTAATTGTGCCTAAGAAAAAGAGGTGACTTTGATAGATAGATTAGATACTCTATACTTGCGGAAGTGTTTATTGAATCCACTGCGAATTTCTAGTGTATTTACAGTTAGTAAACTTGATTAACCATGAATTTATTTGTTTGCGATGAGGAAGGAAGGTAATCTCAATCATGCAGTTTTTCGTGCAAGCTTAAAGATTGTGTTGTAAATTGCAAATAGTTTTGAGTTTTGGTAAACTGAAAATTTGAATATACTTATTATTACTAATTTGTTTTTTTATTCCCTTTCAGATGCTCGTCATTACTTGTACGATCTCCTCGGTCTGACTTCATTATGGATGACAAAATGTCTAACGAGACGGAGCACGATGGAGGTATTAGAGAATATAGAAAGAAATTTTTTTTACAATGTACAAAATTTTTGTTGTCAAATTTCTAATGTGAAATGCAAAAATTTGAATGCCGTAAAACGCAATGAATCAGAGTTAAAAAGGAAAGACTGGAAAATTTGACATATGTCTATAAGATACACCGAGAGATAGTTCAAATAATCAGAACGTAAATAGAAAAATTTTCTTTAAAGTAATTCAGCTAAACGTCCCTTTTAAATTTTGATAAACTTGCCAAGTTGCAGTAGTTCTGCAAAACTACAGTTACTACAGCTATATAACGTAAAACCAATGGTTTAAAGTTTAACTATTATGTACAAATTGCATTAAATTTTCATAAGTAAACAAGGTATTATACTGTGTGATATGGAATGTGTATAAAATCATTTGAAAGTGATGTATTTTTTATGGCCAGGTTGCCATGTAATAAAATTCTTCACCTACTCAACTATTTGTTGAAAAAATTCCAAAGAACATTTTTATACACTTTAAATTATATGGCGGAGCGGAATATTGCTTCAAAAGTATTCATAATATTTTATGTTCTGTATTATTATGTAAACACTTTCAAAGTCGAAATGCAGCCAAACAATGCAATAGCTTAGCGATAGGGCAGAGAGTGAGCACTGAGCAGCTTAGGGCGATGCAAATTGAAAAATCACACGAAATAATATTATCTTGCCGTGCAAATTCAATCGATTGGACATTGTATTCACCGACTACTCGCGACTATAACTCGTTTCTTCGCCGCTCCTACCTAATGCAAGCGCCGTTCTCGAAGAACTTTCTCTGTGAAAAAAACCTTTGGAAGTTTTCTCTAACCGACTCATTGCAAAGTTCTACATTTTAGCTCTTCGAAATACTTGATGATGAAATTTTTTGAATATAAATATATCCCTACATAGGCATGTAGACTTGATAGATGAAATTTTTTAAGTGATTACTTATGATTTTGTATTGAGATTGAACCATTTACGCTCAGAACATGAATTTTAAGTCGTTGCTTGAAAACTAGAACTTCGAAAGTTCCACTCGTTTTGAGTTTGATTCAAAATGAATTACGTCGACAAAGCTCAAAGTGTCGTACACATGATGCGACGCTCCATAGGTTTATTTTAAGTAAACCTTTTTTTATGGTAACTATATAAATTTGTCACTTTAATAAATAATTGACAGTGGCTCAACATATTATCTCTTACAGATTTACTGTTACAAGAATGGTCGGCGTATGATGGTGACGGAGAAACGGAGGCAAATCGAAGTAATTCCGAAGACACCGATACTTCACATGTCGAAGAGCATCCGGAAAATAGTCATGAATCAGATTTCGAATTAGACAATGATGCCGATGGAAATAACGGTGATGGTGCACGTCATTTACTCGGACAGATTCAAGGAGAACGACGCACACGAGGAAGTTCAACAAAGAATCGGAGTGAAGTTATAATTCCACCGCATTCCAACTACACTGTAAAAACTGAAGAAAGTTTTTCTTGTGTAAGTCTATTGAAAGCTTTTTCTGCTCCCGTTTAGTGCTAAATGAAGTAAAAATTAAATAAATAAGTTGTTCAAGTGAAACCACAAATTATCAATTTTTCAAGTATTTACCTTCTGCATAATACCTACACATATTTCCGTGTTGTATCTAACGATAAGTGTACTTTAAACTTTTTAGGCTAGAGGTGAACATACTGAAGTTTTGGGGGATGAAAATAAATCTTTACTATGGTTCTTGGTGAAACAAGTAAGACCAGGTATGGACAATTTTTCAATACTAAACATATATTGGTTACAATCAGTTACATAAAGTTAATCATACAATGCTATAAGCCATCCGCGTTCTTAAATGTCCTGGGTGAATTTTTATGGTATTTACATTGAAATTCATCAGGTATGGATTTATCCAGAGTGGTATTACCTACTTTCATTCTTGAGCCGCGGTCATTTCTTGATAAACTCAGCGACTATTACTATCATGCTGACTTTCTATCACAGTAAGTTCACCTTGCCCTCATGCATTCACAAAATTTAGCTTTGTTTGTATGTTAGTTATATTTCAAAGTGAAAGTATCATAACGCCTTTTCAATTTTAACATTAGAGCTGTCACGGAAGACGATGCCTTTACAAGAATGAAAACTATCGTAAAGTGGTATTTCTCTGGATTTTACAAAAAGCCAAAGGGCTTAAAAAAACCTTACAATCCTGCTCTGGGAGAAACATTTCGTTGTATGTGGGAGCATCCAAACAAATCTAAAACATTCTATTTGGCTGAGCAAGTCTCACATCATCCGCCTGTTTCAGCCTTTTATGTTTCAAATAAAAAAGATGGCTACGTTATATCGGCCGCCATCCTTGCAAAATCGAAGTTTTATGGTAAGAAGAGTACAAAAATTCGTACTCATTTAACACTCTTTATTGCTTTCTATGCCATCGAAATGCTAGAACTGGAGATTTGATGCAAAACTTTAATAAACATTAAAAAAATTTACGTAGGTAATTCTACGTCTGCAATCCTGGAAGGAGAAGGTACTTCGAGTAAAATATCATTTACATCCAATGGAACTCACGAAATACAATTTCAATCATAATCCCTTAATATACAAACAAAATTTTCTTTAGGTGCACTGACCTTGCTCCCACGTGGAGAGACGTACAAAATCACAATGCCTTTTGCACATTGTAAGGGTATACTTGTTGGAACTCTGTCGATGGAATTGGGTGAGGAATCACGGCGTAACTTGTATACTCTTGTAATAAGTCAAGGGAAATGAAGACCCAAATTATAATTTGTATGTTTCACTATGCAGGAGGAACAGTTACTATTGCCTGTGACAAAACGGGATACTCTACGGAAATAGAGTTCAAATTAAAGGTTGTTATTTCACGTTATAATAGTAAATGTAATGAAATTTAAATTAAGAATACCACAACGAAGTATGGAAATTCGTATTATAGATTCTATGATTATTCTAAATATTGTAAGCAGAAGTTATCAATTTTTTCAATGTAAATTTTTTGCAGGGTTTTCTCGGAAGGGCAGATACAATAAATGCCATTTCTGGAAAGATTAAACTAGGGCGTGAAACACTGGTTACCCTTGAAGGTACAACTGTAGTCGAATTTTAATTTAAATGAGGGTAACTATTGAGTTTTTATTGATTGCACGTATTCTTTTTATTCTTCCGCCATAGGGCATTGGGATAACAAAATAACAATGAAAGACAAACGCACGGCTGAGGAAACAGTTTTGTGGGAAGTGAATGATCAAATTAAAACTACTCGCATGAAGCGCTACACTTTACCTTTACCCGAGCAAACGGAATTTGAATCGGAAAATCTGTGGATTAAAGTATCAGAGGCAATAATAAAGGAGGATCAAGAGGTAGC
This sequence comes from Gisinianus flammeolus, assembly GCA_034699125.1. Classification (NCBI taxonomy): domain Eukaryota; kingdom Metazoa; phylum Arthropoda; class Collembola; order Symphypleona; family Katiannidae; genus Gisinianus; species Gisinianus flammeolus. The sequence goes on along the minus strand of JAIUND010001331.1, from coordinate 33,442 downwards.
GACAGTTGAAAAGACAAAATTGGAAGAGAGGCAGCGAACAGAAGTCAAATTTCGTAGAGAAATGAATGAAGAGTGGATTCCTAAATACTTTACATACGTAAGCGCTCATTTGACAATCCATTTACGCCTTAAAATAAAGAATGAATATGTTTGGAAATTAAATAGTTGAATTTCTAAAACTTGTCAGGATGGAACTACGTGGCGATACAAGCATGAGGACTTGAGACCTTGGGATGACCGAAATGATGTCATGGAGTTTGAAAATAATTACATCATTCAAACACTTCGACGCTTAAACGGTTCAATGGTGCGAGCTTCTTCAATTATATCCGCCGATAACAAAAACGTAACTAACAAAACTGATATATATGGCGTCGTAATTCCGACATTAACATATCGTTCTTCTCCTTTGTCACAAAACAACCCAATTCCTCGTCCTCGTTCCGGCTTTCTCCGTGTGTTCTCCGTGTTTTGTTCTTGTTGCCTGGCTGATTCGTCGTCAGAAACCCCCCCAGAAAAAATCACTACATATGAATCTTTTCCTAACAATTAGTTCACCTTTGCTTCCGTTTTTTCTCCCTGATCCTTCCATGTTATAAATCAATAAAAATCCCTTGCGCTTACACAATTTACTTATCTTGCTCGATACGATTTTTTAAATTTCCTTGTATTTCACAGTATAGGTTTAGATAAAATCTTTGCATTTCTTTTTGTATTTTCTCATATGAGCACTCACTATAGGACGAATATTAAGGTTTTCATTTGTGATAAAAATATAATATCAATTATGAATTTTACTTTCTTTTCCATAGTACAAAATTCGAAGAGTAGATGAAGCAACTGATCAACTCGTACCAGCATTACACCACAGGTAAATCCAAATACACATAATATACCTACATTTGAATAAATTTTAAATGTATAAAAAAATACTGAAATCATTTGTTCAAACGACTTTTTGTTAACTCAAGCAAAGCTATGGCGTTGAATTGGAGTAGGGGTGTACATTTTGAATTTCTTTTCTTTCACAGAGAAAGTAATCGTCAGCTGGTGGACTTGCTTCGTCAACTACTCGCAAATCAAATTCAACAATCAGACCAAATTGCTGAACTCAAATCTGCGGTTGCAAGTATACAAGCGCGATTGGCCAGACCTAAGCCTAAAGATCCATTTCCGGTCACGAATTCGGTTTTAGCAGTGGTATTCGCAGTAGCCATGCAAATATTAATGGTCATATATTGGTTCGGGGACGGTAAGCTATTTCCAGACATAAAAATTAAAAGGCATTAAAAATACAATAAATGGATTTCTAAATGCCGTTTACGAGTTAACAGCATTAAGAATTCCATAATGTAGTTCAATTAGTCAGGCACGTCTCTATTAATTTAGTTATTTTAACCTTGCAAGTCACGAAAACCACCAATTTTATAAGCAACATTCTTATCGTTAGGTTTTCTGTTATAGCTCTGCATTTTTTAAGAGTGCAGCTCTACCCTTATTTATATTATGCATACTCTACAGACAAAGTAGACTTTTCGCCACTGTGTATTAAGAAATTAAAAAACAACGCAGTATGACACTTTTTATTGTCTCTCTGTGATCATCAATTTCAATCCTTTTACCCAGTAAGTACGGACATGTTTTTATATTTTTCTGGCCAGCCAGTCTCAAGTCTAGGTCAAAGTCCTTAATTTGTAAAATAATAATAATAAATGAATTTCAATACTAAATAATAAAGAGTCCACCTTTCAATTCCCAAAGAAACTTTCCAATGTGATGTCATTCACATTGTAATGTGTATACGTATACAATGGAAAATTGATGGAAAGTTGTCTCACATTTGAAAGATGTTGTTTCCCATTCTCTCTGTGCGATTTTATTTCGCTACAAAAATTTGCAAATGGAAATGTATTATTCAAAAAAGAAACTGACTAAAAAAAAGATTCAATTGGAAATACTTTACCTCTGGTAGGAAAGTTATTTAATTGCAGCTCAGAAACTGTGGGATAACATTTCGTCAGAAAATTGCAGTTTGACAACTCATGCCATGACATAAGATCGGAAAAACAAAGTCTCTGGTCAGACTCTCGGTTTATGTATCGTATTTCACAAATATAAAATTTAATCTCATGGGCCAAAATTTAAAACGTAAATAGTTATAACTATACTATTATTATTATATATATTATATATATAATCGAATCGTAAATTAAATATCGCATTGCTATTCTTGTTCTTGAAGCACCAAAGATTTCAGGTTTCAAAGCAATCATAAGATGAAGTTTTAGTGATAATACAAGAAAGGGAAATATAATTGTAAAAGAAACTTCTGGCTAGTAACAATGATTCGTACATTCCGATATGTTAAGAAAAATTAATCATTAATCGTTCGTAGATATTACATAAAAATGTTTCAAACAAAAGGAACTTTTATTCTCAAGTTTTCGTCATCGTCAAAACTTTTAAAACAATGATAAGAAATCTTGAGACTTGTTGATCTATTTCTATTTCATGCCAAACATTTCCCTAAAACTGAACTGGAGTAGCTACGCCTGTAGGAACGGAGTAGAGAGTAGCTATGCTCCCTAAAAAAATCTCTGTGAAAAAGTTTAGAATTTGATGATATTTAAGGTTAGTCGCATGAGGATTTTGTAAATTACTCCACTTTATGCACGTGAAATCACATTTAAATTAATGTAAAAAAATAAAACTATATTTTGAGCCTTGTACAACTAAAATACCTCTTACGAACTCTACTCGTTATAACATTATGAATAATATATAAATAGTGTATTCAGTAATATTGTACAACTACAAGTTACATATAACATTAAAAATATAGTACAACTCTGCTGTAGGGAAGTCTTGAGACTTGTAGAAGGCATTATATACATACATAAAAATTTCCATTCGTCCGTAATCAGTATAATTATTGGTAATGTTTTACCTTTTAAAGTTGATTCAGACTCTATGCTGGTAGCTCAATTCTTATGTATATGCCACGAATACAGTAGACTTGTCTCAATTTTGAAATGATTGCTGTTTAATTAGTAAATGATACTTGCCTAATATCTGATTTTGAGTTGGGAATGTTTTTATAGCTGGAAAATTAGAGAAGCTCAGTTTATTTCCGACCAAATATATACACACCGTAGTTACTAATAACTAAAAGTCTTGTTAAGTCGGGATGGTTTATAAAACAATTTTATTAGGATGTTTATACAGTTTGAATAATTTCACTGTTCAAGTTTGTAGATTTTTTATAACGATCGTAAGTTCTATTCAAGTTTTTGTGATAAACTTTATTAGTAGGTACTTCATTAGCGTTTAGACTCTCTACAAATATGAGTTGGAAATTCCAGTTAATAAAATTTTACTTATTTTATGATATCCTTGCATTTCGTATTTTGGAATTCTCTTCGTTGAGGTGATTTACTCAACTGCTTGGATTCCAAACTCTGAACTTTTACTGGTTAGTGTATGACATACACTGTATGTAAGTTAAAGTTGTTTCGGATTCTATTGTTGTGATTTTGTTGTGGATTACTGATTACTGAATGAAGCACAAGTAGGAAGTCAATTTTAGAGTGAATTTACTAATTCGACTAGTCTAACGCTCCAAATTTTTAAATTAATTTTAAAATTTAATTACATTAAAGGTACTGATCAAAATGACATTTTCCTAGCTCCATTGTTTTACGATTTCGAGTTTAAATTAAATTAATTTTGTTTTATGGTGATGATACATGTAGTCCTATGAGTGCGAGCTTTTATTATAGTTTCCAGTGACATTTTTTCAGTGTGGTTAAGGATAATAGAGTTTCACTGTGGCATAACAATTTTGAGATTTGTGAGTTAAGACAAAACTCTTTTTCAACGAATCTCCTTTCTAAAACTTTCACCACAAAATAACAATATGTAACGATTCTGTGGTTCTGTAAGGTTTTGGTTATATTTTTTTGCTTTTCCATATTTTTATCATAGTTTTCATTAATTGTGACACATTCCTGTATTTTTATATACACATTTACGCACCATAAGTTTTCTCTCCCAGGCACATACAACAGGACTTCGAAAATGAAAAATCTAGATCAATACATGAATTGTACTTTTAATGGGAATTATGGAAAGGAAACACTCATGTTGTTTGGCATCCAGGGAACTTGTATGGATTGCGTTCCTGTCATTCAAGTTTTATTTCCTGTAGTGCATGAATATCTGTGTACTGTGTACACTTTGGGATATAATTTTGAATGGATAAAAACTCAAAGTAGTGTATGTATGGATTATGTGCCTCAGTACATGACATAATGTAGAAGCCTTGACAAGTAAATATATATATGATGCAAAATGTTTCTTGTTTGATGTTTTGAAAACTTTTAAATAAAGTTAGTTACTTCTACAAAATCTTGTGCAATCTTACGGTAAGATTCTTACCGCCTTTTTGTCAATGGAAAAAGGTCAAAAAGGGTGCTGTGAAAATTGAAAATGTTTAAAAATAATTTTAACTTTGAGTTTGCCATAGACAATAGCACCTAATGCTTTCTGTATGAAATACAATTTTGTAGGTATGATATTTATACTGTTGTGCCAGTACACACACATATTGTAACCTAGAATGTAAGAATTTTAAATATCTTTGTATGATCTTTCTACGCACTTGTGATATACGATGTGAATCATGATTTCTTTCCTTTCAATAATAATTCTTTTATTATCATTGTTGTTGTAACACAATTTGTAGGATTTCTTGTTTACCTCAATATAGCGTACAGTGTGGACCAGTAATAAAAATATAATTGATGTACTCCATACACAGTTGTTGTGCATACATTTCGATTCCTAAGTAATGTCGAAGTCTGAATCGTAACGTAAGGATGAATCGCACCTGACACTTTTTGGATTGTAACAATTATAATTGACAAGTATATGATGTTTGTTTTTCGTAAAAATAATCAATGGCACTGTTATTAGATACAATTTAGATATAATCTAGGAGCGACAAAGTCATGTAGTCACGAATTAACATTAACACAAAAAATAGATTTCGGATTAAAGGTATGAACGGAGAGGTGGGAGAAAACATGCAATACTCGAAATGAATATTGTGTATTGCATCGGTCGTTTTTGAGAAATCTTTTATCATTTCTTTTATCTATACTAAACAATTGAATATAGAGGTAACTTTTGTTATTTGAGCTATACTTGAAGTCATTAAACTTCTGCTATTGTGATAAGTTATTTGTAAGTATACTGCGTATAAGCAACTATTATGTTATTATGTTATTTCGTGGAATCATTTTGTACACATTTCGTTTTTCATTAAAACTCCTGTGCTCCTGACTTCGCTGCTTGTTTAATATTAACAGAAATGATCATACTGTAATTCTTACTATTACTGGAGAAAAAATCTTGCCTCATTGTTTTTTAACATGGCCTCATTTTCCTTTGAATATCTTATTCGTACTGTAATCCTTATAGGCATATCATTTTAAAAATTAATTCAACATTACTTATTTGACTATTTAATAGTTATTGTACCTATTATGATATTTCAATTACATATTATGATTCACCGCCAGTCGAGCTTTTGTAAAAATTTGTGAAATTATTTCATTGAAGTACAAGAGAAAATCCAGCCTATCTTGGTCTTTAAATATTAGGAGCTATTTTATTACTATTTGCTCTCCAAAAAACTATGTCAATTTTCCAATGTACGTATTCTTTTTATGTTCTTTTTGTACAATTCTAAAGGAATTTTCTTTTCTTCTCTTTAAAATATACTTTATCATAAAATTAAAATAATTTTATACTTTATTTACACCAGACATGTTTAAATCTACTACGTATATAGATAGTATATGTGTAAAATTAAAGGAAATGCACTATACACTACACGAATCAGTTGATTTAGTATGTAGTTGAGGTAAACATGACCAAATTGTGAAAAGAGTGAATGTGGGAAAAAAGAGTCATCTAGTTGTTTTCTTGTAATTTCACACACATTCTGATTCTTGTATTCCTTGCGTACGTCTCAAAATAAAATGATGAATACATAAATTCCATCGAATCAATCGAGCAATTGTGATCGAGTAAATGAGTATACTTTACGTGCACTTTATTGTTGCATAAATTCTAAGAGTTTTGAAATGCATTGGTGGAGGAAAATGGGGAAAAGGTTTGTACATATTTTCAACGCCACAACCAAATACATGAACGTTTTCAGTGGACTGCTGAAAGTAGATTTAAAATCATGGTTACATTTAAAAAAAATTCATTTCTGTTATATTTTGTACTGTGCATGTTGTTGACTCAAATGGCAAGTTAATTTCCTTTGTATTTTTGTCCCCATTTTAAAATGCTCATCAAGTTTTTGAACTGAAAAATTGTACATAACAGAATTTGATGCTCTACAATAATTGATTGCTCAAATGAATGCTAAAATTGAATTCCAACAAACAAGACTGCAAATGTACTCCGTCTTTTGCTTCTTCCCCTGAGTATTTGTAAAAGTTTGTACGACTCAACATTTTACAATTAACCGTTGTGTTGTGGAGCGTTTCTGGTAAGGTTGCGTAGAACGGCATCAGAGTAAAAGAGACAGCAAAAGAGGAAGAGAGAGAAGTTATATTTAGCAATCCTATATATCCTATTTTTGAACGAGCCAACCAGCAAGACGAAAAATACCAAACGAATGGAAGGAGCAACTAGTTGCAGGACATAAGGTAGGTCTGTAGAATCTTCGTATGTTCTGTTGTGTGAACTTATACATACAAGAGCCTGTGTAATGTCCTCTCATTTCATGATTTGCCCCTGTAACAGAAGAAACTCGTACTTTCATCGTTTAGCTTTATCTCTGTTGAATTTCATCCAGTGTGTGTATAGTCATACTCCAACAGTATCACTTGTGTCTTGTGTGTACAGAATCTACTAGTAAATTATTACGATTACGATTACAAATACAACAAAAAAAGCCTGTATATTCGTACTCACTGTAATATATGAATCTCGGATTTAATTTACAAAACGAAAAAAAACGTAACGTATTATGCGCGTCAGATATCCACTGTATACTATCAAGTCGTCTACAAAATTCGTAAATCTAGTCGTCTGCCTACATTTATAATATTATATGCCCTAGTTGAACACACTTACACTATTTTCTTTCATTATATTTTGTGAGCTCATTGTGAAGTGAATCTATTTGAGATTTCACCCTCTCTCCACATCAACTGAGTCAACACAACTGCAAAACTAGTGATATCTCAAATCTTAAAAATTTATATGCATATATATTTCTTGTGAGATTTACAAATTACACTAAATCTTTAATAAATGTTTTTGTAACTCTCGCCCTAAACTTTTTCCTTCCCTCTCATTTCTACATCTCTTTCACAAATGATTTCCAAATCGGAAAAATTAGTAGAATAAAATAGATAAAATTTATTTGTTCGCAAAGGATACGCGAACAAAAAAAAGTTAATCATCCGCTTCAAAAGATAAAGTCGATTTTGAATTTATTCAGTGCTCCATCTTTTCCACCAGTGTACTACTGATAATTAATTTGTGTAGTTTGTTTACAGTGAAACTTGTCTACACTATGACGTAATTCATTTACAAAATTAGGCAAATTCAAATTTAAAATTGGAATTACAATTGAGCGTATTCGATCAGTGAAAGTAAAGTATTTTTTTCGTAGCTTTCACAATCTCCGTGAGACATTCGTAAATCCATACCTGTAATATTTTTTGTTGTTGTTGTGCGTGACTTAAATAAGTGATTCGAGTTGGTGACGAGCAAAAAACTGAAATGATAATTTTTTTGTAGTGGGATTTAGAAGAAAATGGGTGATGTTGAGAGCGGTCAAGTTAGTAAACTATTGGATGATTCTGTGGTCACAGGGAATGCTCAAGATTCTGTGAGTAAAAGGAAATTTGACCTTGGAATGACATTAGCAGAAATTGGAATGGGAGTCTCCTTTGAAATGGACGAGCCGGAAGGGGGCTGCCCCACAAATCTAGAAGATGAAGAGTCACTTTTAGAAATACCCGAGTTGTCCTGTTGTGGACTTCAACCACGTACAATTCCATTTCGTTCTGCTTCATTTTCTCAGGTGGATATCACTTCGGATGGGAAATATGTGAGAAATCCTCGTTCCGCCATTACACTCAAACCCACAGCATTTTGTTTGTTGAACAAAGGTAGTTCACCTCATAATTATGGTTATAGTGCATCCACACTTCCTCGACACGGTGAAAAATCCTCCACGTTCCCAAATACTCCAAATCCTAATACAAAATCCCAGTCAGCCGTAACAAGTAAAATTAATCTCTTATCATTACCTCCACATTCAAATTCGTCAAAATTCAGACGTGAGCTACAACAAAAGCAACAAGGGCAACAATTAATTACATCAGATGAAAATCAAAGTAGTCAAGTGTTTGTGAAAAATAATAACGAGGATGAAAGTGAGTTGACTCGCATTGTTCAAAATTTGAATGAAATCTCGGAATTGAATCAATCCAATGAGAATGACAATGAAAACAATCTCGTCATTTTATCCAATACAATTGATGATTTTGAAAATTTTACAAATGATTGTCAAACAAATGCATTTGACAATAATACATCTGAGAATTGTGAAGCAGTTCAATTTTATTTGGGACCGGAACCCGAGGATTCGAAAATGGAAAATGAATGCACTCTAGAAACTCCGGCGGCTTCTCAACCAGAATTCACAAGCACAAATACGAACAAATTACCTGAAAACTGTGATGATTCGAATATTTATCCAGGCCATGAAAGCAACGTCAATCTAGAAAGCATGGACAATTTAAATAATTTAGTAAAAACGCATGCCTTAAGTGAAAATAATAACGAGGTAAATACTGCTGAGAAATCTACTAGTGAAAGTTCGACAATTCAATTGGAATCAAGTGAAAATGACATGGAAAATAGTAAAATATTGCAAGAGATTCAAATGAATGAACAGGATTTAGATAATATAGGGAATTTGGTGAATTTCCCAGGATTAGAAATCACTGGATCTACTATTGGGATGATGGCGGAATATGATGATAAAAGCCCTTTATTACGACAATCTAGTGGACAATCCGATGGCTCATCCGATGAAATCCCACCATTGACTTTGATGGGGTCATCAGTGAGCTCAAATAATGATCTTCAATGTTCTAGTCCTCCTTTAGGACTAGACAAATCTAATACTGTACGGCATCCATTCTCTGGTCTTCACACTCGTGGTCAATCCGAATCTACAATAATCGGATGTTCAATGTCCTCACCCGGAATTCAAACTCCCAACTACAGTGGAAATAAAAAAGAAATTTCTCGTGCTAATAGTGTAAGTTGTTCTAGTACAGTGACTGATGGAAGTACTCGACCTTTACCTCCCCGTCGATACAATAAACGACCCTTGCGAGGACCTTACGGAGAATTATTAAATTGTCAAATTTTTTTACATGGTAAGTTCATCTGTATACTGATTGGTGAAATGACGGGGTCAGTGTGGAAATTTTATTTACTTTTACTACAGCTTTTTACAAAGTTTGTTAAATATTTATACTTTGATTTGAGTTAAACCATTTCCTTCTCCGTCTCATCATTTAAAAAGTCATTTTTGGATTCCAATGTGTAAAAGCACTCTATATTGAGCTTCACCTACATACATCTGTAAAATATGTGTATATTTATATATCTTCAAGTATTGTTTGTTTTTTTGCATGGTTATAAATATGTAAATTCACAGGGACAGTGAAGAGCTTGGATAACGCACAAAATAATCTCATACCTGCCAGATCATCTCTTCGTGATTATGATAATTCAGACTTTTGTCGAGAGTCCAAGTCTTCTTCACCCAATCGTTCTCCGCACTCAAGCCTTTCCCATGTGGACCCCGAACCGAGAACAGCAGCTTTGGCATCTTCCAATACACTTCTCATGGCTTCTATGGATGACCTACATTTCACTACTAGTCAATCGAAGGCTTTAAATCCTCGCTCTAGAAAAATCGGTGGTACAACGCTTCCTGCTCAGAATTCTAACTTTCCTGGTGAGTCTTTCCCCACTTGATATATACACATGTACACAAATACATACAGATACTTATGTGTACAGAATATCAAATATGAACGGTACGTTCGCAATATATATATATATATTTCTATATACATATATGTTAGGTTAGTTTACATATATATTTGAGTATGAATGTACTCTGTTTTTCATAATTAATGAATTGACTCATGGTGACACGACAGAAAGTTTGTTGGTTACATGAAAATTCAATTTGACGAATTTTAACAAGTTCTTTTTTGTCAGCGAACAAATACAAAGTGAACAGTTTTGAATGTATTACCAATGCTCAATTCATTCTCAGGGGTTGAGCAGTCTAGAGAGTGACAGAACACGCACTAAAGCTACACCAAAAATAAATCACAGGATACAATAAATAAAATCCCCTATGAATTAGAATTAATACATATAACTTCACTAGGACTACTTACTACTGTACATTTACTTTGTAGTGCAAAGTTTGTACACATTTTTTTGTAGATACGTGTGTACATAAAATAATATTTATTATTATTATTATTGGTCCTATGAATTTTTCTATTATTTATTTACAATTTAATTCATTGATATTCTTGTTTGAAAAAATGAAAAGGAGAACCGGCAACAACATTAGCTTTTCATCAACGTACAGCATCGAGCCCATCGCAATTGCTGTATTCGAGTTCAACGGATCGTCCAGCTAATACACCGGAACATGAGACACGACGGCGGCATTTGGTAAGCCATCTGTTTATTGGCAAACATTTAAACCAAATTAAAGTTTTTCACAAGCAGGAACGAACGCGTTTTGAGAAATTCGCAAGCCGTATTACTTACCTGGATAGGATATATATTCTCTATACAGATATATATTCAATATGTGTGGACTCATCAACAGTCAACAAAAGTACTCTGACTCCTCTACAATTCAAATACTTTTTTTTGTTCACCCAAAAAATGAGTGTACGCGTAGAGAAGTAGACACCTAGACACATACACAATAATACACATACATGAGTACTGAAAATTGTCACGGTGACAGAAATACACTGTGGTAACATTTCTTGCGCTCGTTACGTGTACAAAATGCACACACATAAACACGAATAGTTATATTAATTCATATTGTACAAATCATATACTCAGTTCTCTATATGATCGAGTATAACAAGAAACAGATAGACTAATTGTTCATCCTTACATCTTGGAGAGTTTGCCGTTTTCTTGGCTCTCAAACGAATATCCTTCCATAAGGTTTATTTTCTCATAAAGTTTTACCTAATAGGCAATTACGACTAATTATTATCGAGATTCTCAAACTATATACTTTGATAAAAAGAATAAAACCTTTCTCGGTAGCTATTACTAATGACTGAATCATTTTCAACTGCGCAAACAAATCGTTTTAATACGTTATGAGTATGAGTCTTCAACTGTGTCCACGTCCACGTTTCATTCAATGACAACTTTGGACTGTAAATTGGAATTGTATGGAAAAGTTAATTTCTCAATTTTGTTTATTTACTCTTCTATAGTCTCGTTCTTTATAAGCAAATGACATTTCGTATGTAACTGCAAAAAATCGTATGGGTGGATCAAGAAGTGTGTAGAAATTATACAGAATAAAAGCATGTCATTTTGGGCCGTACGATGGAAATGTAAACACAATTTTAAGGACGTCTCAAGAATTTAAGTCAGAAATTAAGGCTTAGGATTCACGCATCATGAAAATGATTTCCCCGTAAAGCCGAACAAAAAAAAATTTATCGTGTGAGGGAAGGGAAACCAATAGTGCATGTATAAAATCAAGAGCTTAAAATAAGATATCCTGTGTAGGCCTACACGTGCATTGTGTTTTTTAGAAACTGATATGAAATACCAACTACTTTGTAAGCGATAGGTATGTAATAAGAATATCAGTTTGCTAATGAAAAAAGATTTTTGATCTTTCTCATTGGTGTATTTCCATTCCTTCCTATCAAAGTACTTCTTCATCTCACGTCTCCAGAACACTCTTTATTCGTGTCATCAAATGCTATATGATGGGAATATTGTCGGAGAGAGTAGTAAAAAAAAGTCGATAGAGTATCACGACGCAGTGCCATAACAAAGTAATTTTGCCAATAGAGTCGACGTCGTCGTCGGTTGAGTTTCGAAAGTTCCTTCAGTCAGCTTTCTACGACACATTCGCTCAGTCCTTCATTTCCCTTTCCTCTCCACTACCTTGTTTTCCAATATTCCTCCTTTCTCCACCCTTCTCTCACATCTTCTGGAAAACATAAACTGTACACACAGTTCTCATCCTCGTATATATAGATACACACAGAAACACTCACAAATTTATAAATTCTATACGCGTGGAGTCACATCGTCCACAGTTTTATGTTCCTCTTGCTTCTATCCACATCCACAGTCATTTAAATTTAACCAGTAGAACATTTAACACTGCTTAACTAACTCAGAATTTCCTTGAAGGAAAACTACTAGAGATAAATACTCATCGATTCTTGGATAAAATAAAAAATGTGTGATTTGTCATTTGTGCAATTTTTATCGTGTTTTTTTATCACTTTCCCCTTCAAAAAACAATTCTAATATTTTAATTCCGATCATTTCCCACAGTGAGAATGGCTTTCAATTAACCCCCCCCCCCCCGTCTATTCAAGACATCTAAAATACATATTTGATTGTTTTTTTTAGTACTCGTAACAGTGAGTGAGTGAGTGAGTGAGTGAGTTGGGAAAATAATGATAAAAAATGTTGAAAATCAATCGCGTTTTTTATCTCACACTCTTTGTTTACACAATTCCCTCCTTTCACCACGACTTTCATCATTATTATTCTCTCCCCTCAACATTTTACTATTGTGCTAGAGAGCTTTGGGCTACAGCTGAGAGAAAGAGCAGCTAAAGTATACATTCTCAGCTATCTACATCTACACTCAAGTCCACTGTTTACTTTACTCAAAACTCAATCCGTGTGACGATATAGATATTCTCAATATGGGAAGGAACCACTAATATTGTCACAAGTATTTACAGTATGATCATGATGACGGAGGAGGTCTCACCCCAGTGAAATGAGACTCTGATCATTCTCTCGTCCAATCTCTTTGATTTTACCATATTAAACCAGAAAAAATAATAAACTATTATATATTTTGTCCCATTCGTTTTTCCTACATAGAAAACTACAAACATTACGTGTATTCTGAAGAATATTCTCGCATGGCCTTTGAAGAATAATTACACTCGTGGATCTAGAAAATATACTCACAAGCTAATGTGCTCGTTCTGGTAATTGTGATCATCGTTGTAATTGTAATCCAGTACTTGATGAATGACTACTCCTGTTTATGAAACAAGAACAAACTGATGAAAAGAATGAAGAATGAGAGCGTCGAACAAAGTTGTCAATTTGCCACCTGTAGCTGGAGCAAGCGTAACATGTACGCAGTATCGATATCTATAGCATGTGTGTACATTGTGCTCGGAGTATATCGAATGTAAATACTCGTGACTACACATATATATTATATGAACGACATGTGTGCTTTCTTTGAGTTGGAATTTGAGTGCTTCATTATTCCCTCTCTATTAAAAAAATATTACGAGAGAGAGAGAGATATTCCCAGTGGAGTTGTGGTGGAACGGAAAGACGACAACGACGTCGACATTAATGGACATTGCATTTACATTTTCATTTTATCTGCAGATTGCTTTTAATAAAGGCACTAAAAGAGCTAGAGAAAGTATTTGTGCAGTTTGCTCTGAAAATTTTCCGTACCATTTGGTTGAGAGTCTAGACTGTATGTTACAGGCAAAAAGGAGAGAGAGCAAGAGAGAGAGAGAAAGAGAAAAGAGAGAAAACTCACTGGAGTTTGTTGTCCTCTCTCCAGTGAAGCTTTTGAGAGGCGCCAATGTTAATGCTGTTTGACGAGGAGCTTGTTGGAGAAAGTTATCCCAATGTGAAAATCCTATGTGCTCCATGGAATCAGTCAATCCGATAACAAATTGTCCAGGAACCCGAAACGGCAAATAGCGAACAAAAAAACTTTCCTATAACACTTTCACTCTAGTTTTAATGTACACTTTCTACATGCACAAGATTGTTTTCAAACCTCAGAGAAACAGCAACTATTTGAGTTTGGGTTGTTCTATCTATTTGGTCATGTCTATTCGAGAAAAGAAAGTCTTATCCTCATCAACGGCCTCAACTTTGATTGCTCAACATTCGGAAGATGGTGGTGTGCAAAAGCACATTAACTGTTCAACAATTGCTTCTAAACTCAGAGTAACAAAACAAACTGTCCGGGGTTTGAATACTTCCGAGACGGATATTGAAGTGGCACAATATCATCTGTCAGATAATGAGACAGCTGATGCCATTGCTGCCACAATCTCCGCTCTTCAGCATGGAGTGAGAACTAATTTTTTTTATGCCTTTTCATTCCATTCACACTTGATTTTCCACGTAGAGATAAAGCTGTTTTCGTTCAAATCACTAATCACTTGTGTTTTTTCCTTTATCTTTATTCTGTATAATAATCTTGCTGAATAATTTAGTTGATTTTGTTTTTGCACATACACAGCATCATCATTATGCTTGTTCTGATTTTATCGTTCATGGGAACACACTCCTTGTTGTTCATACATTTTCTTCTCCTTATAGTCATTTTAACCAAACAGAATACAGAGGAATGTGTGTGAGTGAGCGAGTTGCTCTGTAACTGTAAAATGTAATGCATTTTGTATTTTGTACTCTTATCGATTTTCTGCTTCCAATCCAATGCCCCACTTTACACTCTAAACCAAAAAATATCTCAATTGTATTGCATAATCTATCAAATGTATTCTGAAAATCCAAAACAAAACTCCGCAACAGTAGTGGAGCAAACAGTTTTTTCTTTTTGAATAACCAAAAAGAGTTTAAATCCGTGTCAATAGTATTTAAGTATACTAAATACTATACATGTTTTACTATTTACCTGTCTCCCTTTTCCCACGTACACATATAGTTCGTTAAAAGTTTTCTTGGCTTATCACACTTCCAAAGACATACGTTTCAGTACCGTAAGATCATAACCAAAAATAATCTTATTTTTGAGACAGCATAATTATATTTACGAACAGTATGGAGCATAAGTATGGGAAATCTCTGGGTAATATCCAGCGACAAAATTGAGGATTTTCAACTGAGCAGAAATAGAAATTAAAGGGCAAGAGAACTCGAAACCATACGCATTTCATATGTAACTTGTTTACACAATTATTGACTGTTTAGCCTGGTTTTCCAGCAGCATTGACCATGAAAAATAGATATTAATCTTGGTCAAGAGGGTTTAGTGGTTCCCTTTGTGTGTTCTTTTAGTTTATTGGACAGTGCTGTTTAAAGGATATGGGAGCGATAGTATTTTTAAGGATCTTGTGTCGTGGAGGAATATTTAATTCCGAAAATAAAGGTGACATTTATACTTGGTACTCCACACAGTGCATATGCTTGAATGGCTCAATCTGAAATGTGATTCATGAAACGATCTACAGAACTTTCTCTCTTCAATATATATAAGAACTAATCCGGCAACAGTGTCAACGTGAAAACTTTAAGAGAGAGATGGAGAGTGAAAGAGAGGGACGACGAGTATACAGTATAAAAGTGACAGACTCTGTTTTCAACAAGTGGCTTAAATGTTTTCTCAGAACTAGGAAACTAATTAAGATCATAGGATGCCATAATAACATAATACACCACACCAGAATTCTTGGAGGGGTAGCTTCCAGTGTAAAAAAATCAAGCCAATTTTCATTTCAAATACGAAAACAGATGTGAAATTTGATATTTGGTATACCGTTTAATTGTTTGATAGGATTTTGATAGAACTTTGAAGTTTAAATTTTGAAGTAGAGTGAGATTAGAACTGACAAATGACAATGACAAATCAATTTGTCAATTTCGTTTAGAAGTTGATGATTTGAATTTCAATAGTATTACATATTTACATTATGCTCATAGTACAGCATTATTCAAGAGGAACTTTGTACTTTTCTCTATGGCTCCAACTTATTTTTTTCTTTTGCTCAGAGTTTGACGGTATAAGTAAAACAGAAAAACAAATTGAATTTCTAAAAGAATGAGTGCGTACTTGTGGAACTCGTAAATTTGTTCTTATTTCAATGTCTTTTTTCTGATTGTCTTTTGTCGAAAATTGTTGAATTTCCAAAAGTTACCGTCAAACTCTGAGCAAATGAAAAAAAATAAGTTGGAGCCATAGAGAAAAGTGCAAAGTTCCTCGTGAATAATACTGTACAAACAATTTTAAAAATGTTTCTACAGAATCTGTATGTAGTACAAATAATATACGTAGTTCACTGATAGAAATTTCGAATGTAGAAAAAATATTTATCGTGTATGATTTATCGTGTATGATTTAATCATTACGTACTAACCCGAATCTGAATTCTCGTCAAAATTGAGTGTTGTGTGTGGTGCATGAGTGGATTTTGAAAAGAAAGAAAAAAGAATGGCCGACCTTTGACATTTTTGAGATGATCTCAAATGAAATCGATGATGCATAGACATGGAAAATGCATAGGAGAATACACACACACACACACGTACGTTCTGTTCTGTTCAAAACATGAAGCATATCAAATTCCAAGGATGTGATGTTCGTAAAATGTCATTGCAAAAAATGTTCGCGCACTCCACACACGATGTGTTCCAATGTACATGGAGAAAAGCCTTCTCTCCTCATTTGTATATGCGTGTACGTACTACGTATACAGTTAAATACAGTATACAGTCTTCTTTACAGCTTCGTGGAAAGAACAAAAGGAAAAAGGCAAGTCAATCTATGCCACAGGGAGAAAATAACAGACTAAGCGAGCTCCAAAATAGTTGTTAATTCCCTACAGCCGTGGCTAAGAGAGAAAAGAGAGCTAATGTTTAGTGCGAATCTCCATATGACGTACTGTATACTAAAGACGCACGTCGACACACACTCACATACACACAGATAGTCTGCTCTCAAAGTCACGTCACTTGTAGGCAATAGTCATCTAGTTTTATTTTGTACACAATTGTGGATATATACCTATATCTGTATAGGTACATATAGTTTCAAATGTGTGTGTGTAAGTATTATGTATTTTGTTGTTACATTTTCAGGACGGATCTCCTCGCGGTCACATTGTCGCTGAGGTTATTGAGACTGAGAAATCTTATGTGGACTCATTAAAAGTAATCGTCAAAGTAAGTTTTAGCTACCTATAAACCTGCGTAATACTGTTACAAATGATTTCCAACATTCATTTTATCACCTATATCTTTCATAAGTTGCTTTAAGCGTGTGTAAATCCAAACAATGAAAAAATATGATTCGTTATATGCAAAATACATGAGCATGGTTAGGTAGCTGAAAATAGTCACAGCCTTCAAGATTTACTCTTTCCAAAAAAAAACCAAGACAAAAAAGAATATACGTCAGTGATGTTGTTTCTATTTATTTTTTTTAAAGATAAAATGGCTAGTCAGTATTCAAACGCATTAAATCATCTTTTTTTTTATTTTGTATACAGTTCAATATGTGACGAAAGAGGAATAAGATATCATCTGAATCCTCAAGGGATTTTATATACGAAAATGTACAATGTGACGATCATGTGTCACGTATTTACCAATATATTTTCTGTACAAGTTGCACATGAATAAAATAGAAATGTAGGTTGGGAGACCGTAAAAAGAGAATGAATCCCGGAATGCAAATATAATTTATTTTTTTGCATGTGTTTTTTTACAGAAATATATGGAGCCACTGAAGACATTGGATTTTATTGATGCGTCGGTCGTCGATGAAATATTTTCAACCGTAAGATACATATATACCTACATATGAAACCTCCCGTTGAGAATTTATTTTACTTTATTTTACTTTTGATGTGCTTTCTTTTCTATGTGTAAAATTATTCCAACTATATAAAACCTAGAAAAACATGTAAATTTTTTCCACCGCAGTATAAAATATTTTTTATATTTAGTATAAAGGGTTCAGTTTTCGACAGGATAAAAGCCGAAAAGTCTGGTATGTAGCCATTTTCATCACAATTCAGTGGCTGTACGTGATTTACTGTAGAGTTTCTCAGTTTGATCTAGTTTGAAAACTGAAAGTACTGAAACTGTCACAGAATCGAAACCTTGAACATATTGCACAGTTCCATCAAGTTGAAATGCGGAAAGTTTTTCAAGTGTCCATAATCCAATAAAATGAATGCGAATCCGGTCCAGTTTCGAGAGTGTGTATATTTTACATTAAACATGATCCATTTTTTTGTAGGTACAGTATACCTACGAAAAAAGGGATCATGTTTAATGTACCTGGTACACATTTGTATTTAAATCTGTATGTGGCGTTTTGAAAAAGTGAGTTTTTGTCCATTTCAATATATTACATTTCATATATATGTAATATAAAGTAAGGAGGGGATTTTCTTGGTTTCTTCATAGCATATGGAAAGGAGAGTTTTAGAAATGGCAAAGTGAGAGAGAGTATTCAATACACTATATTATGCAGTACAAATAACATAAACTTTGATGTATCGTGGTATGGAAGGAATTTTTGCACTTTGATCCAAGCCCTTTTCCGCATTTGAAAAAAAGTCAAAGCTGTTGACAGGCTGATTATAAATGTGCAGGAATATGAATCGGAAATGTATGTATGTGTATATATTTCCATGTGTGTGTGTGTGTGTACGTATCTGTATATAGAAGTTTGCCAAACTCTAAGATAACCCTTGTAAAATAAAGTCAAAAGTATAAGTAACAAAACCAGCAGAGTTCTTGACAATTTCACGTTTCGTTCACGGAGTACATATGTACATGTAAATATGTAAGTCATTTGGGATTCGTAAGGCTCATAAAACATGAGTAGAAATCAGAGATTTATTTTTACTGTACAGAGTTATTTAGAGAGTCTTATTTATTAAGAAGGAATTTTCTATTTTCTAATGTTTTCTTAAACTTTTACATACACTCGTCGTTGTGAATGTATTTTTTTTTGTCGCACAGAGGAAGTATTTAGAATTCATGCAGAATCCAAAATATTTGTGCGTTATGTACATGTACTTTTGGGTTGCCTGTTGAATCTTGAAAAAGTAGTTGTTTCGTTGTATGCGGTCAATATATACATGTATTATGTATATATATATATATGTATATAGGGAATGCAAAAGGCAAAAAGCATCTGAAAAGATTAATGATTATAGATTGCAAGCTATTTATCTTCAGAATTCGTCACGGTTTTTCTGGAGCTGTGTGTAGTATGCTGTAGGTAATGAATAGGTATAAAACAGAAATGACACTACTCATTTATTCAAAATGAGAAAATTTGCAATCAATCAAGAAGCACAGGAATAAATAAACGTAAATCATTAAAACCCCAAGTTTGTTGTGTAAGGTTTCAATTTGAAATAGAAACGGGAAAGAAGAGAGTTACATTTTTATTATCTATTGACTCCATTAGAATTTTTTTGCTTGTAGGTTATTTGTCAGGAAGTCTTGGGTGTGGATTCGCGAGTGTGGGTTGAATTTCACAACCAATTTATAAAATATTATGAGGAAACTTTGTAAAATATAGGCCGATAATCCAATTAGGACTGCTTGATGTGGATTTTCATATTTTCAATGTCCTCTCTACATATTTTGACCATTGTCTAAACAAACTCAAAAATAACTCAAAGAGTTATTTCCTTTTCATCAGTTTACTTTTAAGAGCAAATTCATAAAACTCTAAGAGAACTTTAAATCAAACAAAAGTAATGTAGTTGTGCCTACATGGAAATTGTACATATATAGTTTTCATGTAAAAATTTCATGCGACTCCCATTTATTATATAGTTGATATATTTTCCCAATTTTTTTCTATCAGATTCCCAAGATTTTGTGGCACCATGAGCGTCTCTTAGTAGCTCTTCAGACGCGAGTAACTGATGATATGCAATGTGTGGGTGATGTCCTACTTGATTGGGTGAGTTAATGCACGTTTTTTCTTGACCTTTTCTAGTTCTCCTATATATTATATATACCAATTGGTACCATTCTAAATAGAATTACAATCAGTGAACGTGCACATACCTGATTTTTAATTATGATGCTTGTCCTCTAAGCCAACACAAAAAGTGAACTAATAACAATGTCTCCATTTTTCTCAATTTCCGAATATATACAATTTTATTTATTATTTATATCGAATACAAAAGTCAGATATCATTTTATACAGAGTCTTTGAACTTTCAAGTATAAAAAGGCTACATAGCATACACATTTGAATTGTGGATAGATATAGTTAAATTCTTGCCGAGTTTCAAACACTCAGCTGATACAGCAAAATTAAAATAGGATTTGTGAATCCTACTTGTCAGATTCAGTATATAGAACGTTTACAATGTAGAAGTTTTTTTTTTTTTACATTCAATTTACATTGCCTAAACGTTGCAGAAGGGAAATCATTTGTTGACTGTGGCCAACTAATGAGAATGAGTACGGAGACTGCTCCGATTACTCTTTTCACTCAAAAGCCAAAGCAACTGTGTGTATTGCAGAGAGTGAGCATGTGGGCTGGAAGTGCTCTCTCTCTCTCTCTATAGGAACATGAATATGTAGTATCAATAGCTTTCTCCTTCCCTAACAACTATACGAGTACTACCTACATTTACGTACATTGTACGCAGCATAGTTGTAAATTTGTGTAGGCATATATTTATATATACTCGTGTAGAAATACACATATGTACAGCGTTTGCATTATTTCTAGTGTGTACACGAGTTGACTTTTATTTCTATTTCAATCCACAATGGATCCCCAAGCTCAACTTAATAGAATCACAAGTAAATGCACGCACAAACTACTTATGTCCGGATATATATCCGTATGTGTGTGTAGTTTGTAAACTTTATACAAAGAAATATTACAGATGATCATCGTACTATTCGTCGTACACGAGATTAAAAACTATCAAATATTTAGAATAGAAAAAAACTATGTAGATTATCTACATTTAAATATAGCTTGAGAATTCACACAGTGACGCTTGCAATTAGTTTTAACTCTCCACAATAAATTATGAATGAGAGAGTACTATTTTTAGTCATAATATGTTTTGTAAAATGCGTGTTAGCTATTGAAATAATTCCGTGTCCTGTACATCATGTATGTATGTACATAGACGTAAGTGCTCACACATGTAAGTATTTTTGTGTGAAGTGTGCACATGTGGATTGTGCATGTATGAGGAGCAGAGTAAACAGAATTAAATATTGTTCACGTAGTGTTGATGGAAAATGAATGAAGCTCTCTTTCATAAATTCTATAACTACATTTTGCAGTTCCGGCAAACTTCTCTCTTGGAAAGCTACTCACTATTCGTTAATAATTGGAAGAATGCCACAGGATCGCTGAAAATGGCCGTTGCAACTAAAAAAGGGTAATTTCTATTATCTATATTCTTTATTATATTTGCAATTTGCATCCCGTGTAGTATTTTAAATCTTTTCCTCAACGATGATTTCAATGTCAGTATATACATGCACACACACACACGGAATAAAAAATAATTGGACTAAGCATTTAAAATGTCATTTTAATTGTTAATTGTCATTATTTCTAGATTTCAACGATTTCTTGAAGACAATGCGGGTCAACATAAGGGAAAACTAACTCTGGATTCTCTCCTCATCATGCCCATCCAGAGAATCCCTCGTTACGAACTCCTTGTCAAAGTCAGTAAAAAAAAAGTCCATCTTATTTCAATTTACATTGACTATAGCCAATATATACATTGGAATGCAATTATTTAAATATTTGAAGGCAACATCATGAACAAAAAAAAACGAATGCAGGGAGAAAGTGCGAAACGTACAGATACGTATGTGTGTCTGTGTGTAGTAATTAGTAGAAAATATTGAGTTACAATTGTGTGCCATAAAATAATTCGCTCTGGCGCTCTGCCGCTGTTTCGGAAATTACATGTACATACATATACATATTCCGAATGATGCCTGTACGATATATATATATGAGTCTGTGTTTGTGTGAAGATAGAGTGACTCCATAACAATTGTGATGACGATTAGATGGCCTGTAAAAATGTTGATAATTTTCTATAACATGAAAATGAATTGAAGCAACTTTTTTTTATACACAAAGATTTTCGACTCTCGGAAGAGTCTTATCCGTATCTCTCTGGTCTCGTTGATTAACGGAGTAGCAGTTAATAAGAGCTTGCGAAAAAAAAACATACAAATGAATGAATGAGATGAAGAGATGATATTTATAAGTGGAGAGAGAGAGAGAAAGAGAGAGAGAGAGTGAGCGCGTGTGTGTGTGTTTGGTATAGTGATAGAGTGAGTAAGGATGAGGAAAGCAACTGCTAGAGAAAACAAGTAGGGCTGCTCAATCTAGGGAGACTATTTTCAGATGTAACGTAACTGTTATTTACTAAAGTCATTTCTGAAGGGCGGAAATTTAATGACCCGTTACAAGTGGCGTGCTCCACGCTGTCGATCCTATGCACACAAACTCCGCCACAATATAGGTATATCGTACCATACTCGTATGTACTGTGTGTGTGTACCTATATATAATGATTCATCATGTGTTCAATATCATGTCTCATCGTAGATATAGGCCTGTGCAACACACTTGGCCAAAAGTTTGACTCTCCTTGCTCTCGCTATATATTGAACAACTATATCGCTTGAAATAATAATAATCGGTGTACAAATGTTGCCGATTCTGCTATTCAACAGACGATGCTGGTTATCGAATCATTTTCGAGTCCTGCGATTCTTGCTTCGTCAGCCAAGAAAATATTGTCTTACAATCCATCTTTCACTACTGAAAAGGCTAATTTAATGATTTAATAATATTTTCATACACTGTTACAACTGAAAAGAGAGAATAGAACATAAGTTTTTTTTTTTTTTTTTGTGAAAGACAAAAATGATTTTAAAAAAATTACTTGTGTACAAATGGGTTATAAGAAAATGTATGGCAATTTATTTGGACATGTTGTTGTTTGACAGGAATTATTGAAGCACACGGACGCAAGTCACGAGGATCATCCACTTTTGAGTTTAGTCCTGGAGAATATCAAGCAATTTGCACTACACATTGACTGCGCCTCAGTGGATCCAATTGACAATCGTGAAATAGAATTTGAAGGCTCAAGTCCGGGATTAGGTTTGGGTCATTTGGTACGTCAAGACATTGTTACCCTTTGTACAAGTTCCAATGTCAAGAAGGAACGAGCTTTATTTCTATTCGTGGACTCGGTCGTCATTGCATCCATCAAAAGGAAGAAAGAAAGCAGAAAACCTTCGTAAGTGCCTTCATTCAACTATGTCCTTTCCCTTGCCAGAGTTTTGCCAATCCATGATGTGAATGAGTGTATAGGTACCTACAAGTATTATCCATACTCTATATATGTACATTTACACTCTATCATCGACTACAGATATGTATATGCAAGTTGATGCTTCTCAATCTCAATATAATTTATATGTCCACACTGTACTTGTACTTGTACATCTAAAATATAAATACAATCTACGTGTTGTGTGTGTATATCTCCAAAGAGCAAATATCTGTATCTGTGAATCTATCCGTAATTTTCTAGTAAGTAATGAATGTGACGACGAGTGACAGTATATTACAGAGTTACTCAGTCAGTACAATCCACTGCGAAGTTGGAAAACTTAAAAGTTAGGTAACTTGAGCTGTATATATCCACAACAACAAACTAATTTCTCAGTCTTCACTCTTTATTCATTGATCGTCTCGAAAATTCATCCTCTCAGCTCTTTCCCTCCTTTCCCTATAGTTGCGTCAGAAACTTCGAACGTACGATAGTTCATCGTCAGACGCCACTAATATTATCTGTACTTTACCCTTTCAAACATGTTTTTTCTCCGTTCAAAATTACAACATCCATCCGTTTGAAATTAAATCCTTTGTCATAAAAAAAAATAAAATCTTGAATCATATAGTTACTCTTTACTCATACACGCGGCAATTTGCCGTGTGTGTCTGTCTGTCTGTGTGTACGGAAAGAATAAACTCTTTCCAACATCATGAGTACCAACTTGTGTGGAGAGACTAATTTTAGTACTTGTGTAGTTCTTTCATCCTTGAATGGATTGACAAAATTACTTTATGCAATGATAATATCCGTCTTGTACATATTACATAAATGTAGTCATTTCCTCTTTTATTTTCCATTTATTTTCTATATATCTCGATAATTTATTATGGACATGAAAAAAATTGAAACATGGCATAGATATAGTAAAAACAATGTTTTGCTTGTGTGTGTATGATGATTTCAGAGCCAGTACTTCACATAGTTTGGGGAATAGCTGGGATGGTTGTAAATTTAAAATGTTGATGAAGATCCCCTTGATTGATGTACACATTTTAAATGAGGACCATGACGTGACTGGGAGTAGTAGCTCCGTGATGGCCCCAAACAAATCCGCATCCACATCCTCCTCCTCCTTCACAACTAAATCCGGCGGAGGAAATTCTTTTTCTCATGAAGAGACGGATGATTTAAAAATCATTCACAAAATGATGGAACTGGGTACTCAGCTCAAATGCTCTCATGCGGCTCTTGATGAAGTCCTCAAGGATTTGGCTTCTAGTTTCAAACATCACGGTAGCAATGGAGATGCCATCGATGTGGAAATTAAACCAAGTGACAGCAGGTTCTCAAATTAAATCCCAATTATTTTACATTTTATTGAATGAATTTACCCCCACAACTATACAGAGCACATCCAACCACGGAATAGAGAGAGAGAGAGAGTAAATGAAATCAATCTTAAAACTACAAGAATAATTTGTACAGTATGTATATACGTATCTGACAAAATTCAGGAGAAAATGTAGTAGAAAGAGAGAGAGGGAGAGAGAGAGAGAGAGGGAGAGAGAGAGAGGAAAACTAAACACACGTACATTGGTTTGGATTTGCACGTGAATACAGAGTAGATGACTGTGATGGATGATGTTGAGTATATATGGGAGAGAATTGTTGCAACAAAACGACAATGCTACCATGACCTAATCAGTGCAGGTTACTCGAGTACTAAAATAAAATACAAGATTTCTTTTTATAATGTTGTGCCGTGTATAACGCGTACAATATACACAGAACAGAACAGAACAGAACAGAGGACAAGGCGAGTGTGAAAAAACTATACAGGCTATATGATTACTCTTCGTTTTTTCTTTACTATGGGGAAGTGTGAGTGTGAGGTTTTTTTTGGCACTGCCAAGGTTCCTTCATTATATTTATATTTTATGTCTGTGATTGGTAGTGATAGTCCGGAGCTTTTGAAAATCCTCTTTGGCTCATCGGAGAAAAAGGCTGGGTGGTTGGAGTCTTTTCAGGATACTTTGAACAAATTCCGTAAGTTTCCTTTGCTTTACTTTCTCTCAACATCTTTTCTTTCATGTGTACAATGTGTTTCCAGAATTTATATATTGATAGACGACGTACTCGATAAAACAGTTGATAAAAATCAATTCAGTCTGCATGCAATATATATTTGTTAATTTGCTTGCACACGTTACAAGCTCTGTGTTTTATATACAGTAATTTCGTGTTTGTTTTCTTTTCAATGAAATATTCTACATACTATTTTACTTTGATTGTACTTTACATCAGAAAATGTGTTCGAATCGCAACTTATTTGTTCTAACATATAAAAAAGTTTTTTCTTTGTCAATTACAGCGGAGTGTGTAGATATACGTTGGTAAAAATCCAAGATGCACATATCATACGATGATATGAATGCTATATTACTGTAAAAATATATCCAGACTAGGAAAAATAAAAAATAAATCAGTAAATATGTTTGTGGAAGAATAAAACAACACGGGAATTGAAGAACAATACAAATTTTAGCTGGTTTTGACATTTCGTCGTAAACAGTTTCCTTTAAGGTTTCCTTCCCAAGCGTAGGAGATTTCCAATGTCATTCCCATTGGAATTCTGAATGAATTTTCTAAGAGTGTAGGTATATATAATGTAAAGTACAGAAAACTGAAAGACAAGTCCTTACACATGAATTTAGTTGTAATTTTATTGTTATGAAAAAATACATCATTAGCTCATTAGGGATGTAGCTTGTGATTTGTATTACTTGACATGGCACAATCTCAGTCTGTTTTAAGGTGCAGATGATTTACAAAATTTTGAGACATTGACATGGTCAAATTATTAATGCTGAAGAGTTTGTGTTATTCTCCAAACTAAACAAAAGAATCTTCTTGGCAGTTATTGATATGTTAACTGGGTTTCTTTGTCTCATTTAAATGTAGTGGTTCACTTATGTGTATGTGCATTTGTTTTTTTTTAATTCTTTGCGTGTGTATGAATGTAGTTCGCTATGGATTTGGCAAAGTGCCTCAAGTGCAATTTTTGCAACGTCTTCCAATACGTAAAACTCGTGCTGGTCTTCAACTCTCCTGCGCCGCTCCCGTCTCCCTTCATAACAAAGTGAGTAAGACGCTGGAAATGAGTGACGTGTGGGTTGCTAATTCAGATGGTTATGTGGGGCAAATCTGTATACTCACATTACAACCCGAACCCGCCATTACTTCATGTAACGGTGTTTGTAATTCAAGGTAAATGATGAGAGTCAAGAATTTATTTTCACATGGAATACAAAATTTACATTTTTAAACTGTCTTCATTTTTAAAGTCAAATATCAAATAGTAATTGTAATGGTAATGGTAATGCGCGTGTTTGTAATTTGATTAGAATTACATGCATCATTTCTGTTCCACCACCGGCTCCGCCGCAATCTCAACCTCTTCATCCAGCTCTATTACCTCATCATCCTCCCCAAGAGGATCATCAACACCCGCATCTTCACTCTCTCGGTTACGAAAGTGAAGATGATTCCCATCGAAATAGGCCTGGTAAGACCTGGTTTCTCCATATTCTTTCCAACAATATTTCTCATCATGCGATGTGGCTACTGAATTATATATAGTACATTAATTATATTCAGGATACAAAACGGCTGAGCTACCAACTGTATGGCTGGGCACTGAAGATGGTGGCCTTCATGTGTATGACTGCTCGGACAGTGTCCGAGTCAAGAAAAATCGTCACAAAATTCAACACAATGCACCTCTGAATTGTATTGTGTAAGTATACTTTGTTTTGTTTCTGCAACTGGTTTGTCCCACGAATTCTACATTTTCTGGTTTAATTTTTCATGAACTTTGGAATTCTTATTATTGTATATAGGTATTTCAATTGTCGAGTATTTGTGTCTCTTGGAAACGGGGATGTTGCAGTGTACAGCAGAAATACAAGTAAATGAAATTTCAAAATGATGTGATAAGCTATTTTCTATACACGTGTGTGTGTGTAGTGTACATAGTACATACCTACAACACGGGTACACGCCATGACTCTTCATAAGTATGATTTACGATGGATAATATTTGATGTTTAACTGTGTATATTAGATGGAAAAGGATGGTCGATTGGAGATCCAAGTTGGGTCACAATAGGTTCAGCAATAAATCCTGTAACAAAGATGATTTGTGTCCGTTCACAAGTTTGGTGTGCCTGTGGTTCTCAAATGAAAGTTTATGGAGGTGCGTATTGTCCATTCATCCATGATGTAAACATAAATAAATATTATATGACTTTATTATATTTGATTGGGTCACATTATCTAGAAAATGGAGGTATGTTGGAGCTATGGCAGTCTATACAAGTGACTGTCGAAGGAAGTCATGTGGCTCGTGGGATTTCTTGTATCGTTGCCTCTGACGAACATGTTTGGGTGGCTGTACAAGGAACGAGTATTCTAAAATGTTACAACAATTCAACCTTTGAGTGCCTCTACGAAACAAACGTTTCTCCGGATGTTTCCAAAATTCTTGCAGGTAAATTTGCTTACTTTGTAAATGCATAATGTATATATGAATTTCCTTTCCAACTATGAAATGAAACTGAAATACTGATACAATTGTACAAAAACAATATGAATACATATATAGGATGTGATGACATTATTAGACAACACAAGAGTGCTTGTCTCCGAGTCACAGCTCTGTTACTGGCTCCAGACAAGACACTTTGGGTGGGGACGTCGGCTGGTGTCTTGTTGACAGTGAGCTCTTCAAATCAGAATTACAAAACAACTCCTCTGTGTTATGGCCATACAGGCCAAGTTCGTTTCTTGACTTGTTGTACTACGCGGGACAGTTGTACAGTGATCAGTGGGGGTGACGGATACGAATCTTTCACAAATAATAATAATAATAGTAGTTCGTTTGGAAGTATGATGAGCAGTCTAATGGGTGAATCATCTGTGGATATTTCGGGTAGAGAAGATTCCACGAATCATTTACTCATTTGGAAAATTCCAAAATCATCGTAAGATAAATGAAACAGAAAATTTTCAACTATAAATCTATATTGTATGTAAATAAAAAAGATATGTATATACTTACTTATATACCCATAATATTTTGACATCATCCATCAAAATCGATGTTTCATGATGAAACTTTCATCTGACTGCCATTCTCCCATTTTTTTGACATACTGAAACCATTGTAAATTTTAATAAAGGAAAGAAACTATTGTATAAGTAATGTAAAATATAAATACATAAAAAAATGTATCCATATTCATCCAAAAAATAAAGTAAATAAACTGTATTGACAAATTTATTAGATAATAATGATACAAACCGTGTCCACGTGCAAGGATTTTTGTTTAGAGGGAGCTCCCGTTCTTACATAATATATACGACTAGAGTTATTTCAAAAATTTCCAAATGGTACTAATTTTCCAGTTGAGTAAGAATCGACGAAATTTCCCTCGTGCTGTTGCATTGAACTGTTCAAAGAAAAAAGCAAACATGGCCAGGGCAATACCAGAACCCCACATAAAATATGCTCCTTGGACATCATCAAGTGTTAGTTTTCGAGTTTTTGGACGGGTTGAGACGATATAAGTTGCTGCATCAATGCACCATAATCGCTTTGGCCAATGGAATGCCTTCCACTTCTCCATTACTCCAGAAGATATTGCATTGGAAACTCTAAACAAATAAAAATCGTGGCATTAAATATAGTTAATCATAAAACATGGAAAATGAAAAAGACTTTATTCATCGACATTTTATTTTACTCGTAATCTAAAAGTTCGAGAAAAGGACTTTTCTTTTCAACAGCCAGTGCAACTCCGACAGTGAAAAACGTCTCCTTGGCAAGCGTTAGCCTACATTTTTTCACTTTCTCAAAATCATTTCCGATGGCCACATCCAGATAAGATTTTTCCTATATATATATACGGTAATGACAAAGTAGATTTAATATCATGCAGTGTCATTCAATGTAATTAAAATGTCCTCATATGATCGACATATTAAATCCTTACTTTTATGAAAGCAAATTTCCCTTTCAAAACGTGTTCCACTCCATCTGTATCGTGTAAAACTAAATCAGAATCGTGTGCTCCATCTCCAATTAATTTATATGTCCCACTGCTCGTGTCAGACTTTTAAAATAAAATATGGATAATCGATTAAAAATCCCTGGTCATAGCTGGCATAGAAGAATCCTTCAAACGTCACTCACTTTAAAAAGACCTCTATGTGCTGTATTTGTACGAAATGTCCATTTTAATTTCGATTGATGTGAAAGTTCTTCCAAGTTGTCTACAATATTGTACAATTTTGGTGTTGATAGGTAGGAGACTAGAAATGCAATGTAGATATTCGCAATGATGAGTGTCATGAACCACCAAATTGTCGTTAGGAATCTAGTCGACTTTTCCACTGGGGAAATCAAACCTTCAAAAAGAAAATATTTTCTTCATGACACGTCTGCATTCTACTTTGTGATACCTGTAAGACCCCTTTTCTCTTTCAACGTCACATACATATATAGATTTCCTCACAAGTGGTTTATTTGATTTCGAGAGAGTAATAGTTTTGATTGATTCTCACCTTGCTGCAGAATGGAGCCAAGAATAAACCAGCAGAGATCTTTCAGAATGGAACTGAATGGTAATTCCTTTGGAAAATCACCTTGAATGCGTTTACTGACATGATGAAATACATACAAGCTTGGTATTAGTATTAAAATCGTTCCAAACACTGATGCCCACACCTGTATCAAAATTTTATTTTGAAAACTCCATCAACTACATATATATGTGTACATTTAAATTCATCTGAACGGGGATCATACTTGGTTACTCAAAGGCCGAATGAGGACGGTGAGTTTTTCTCCTTCGGTTGGAGGAGGAAGGAGGATTCCAGTGGGTTCTTGATGAAATGCCATTGTGAAATCAATTACTCTAGCTCTCTCAACAGTAACTGAAAAACCAGCTGCTGCCAAATCAACTTCCTTCCGAATGACCATTCCAATCATACCTGTTCATAAAAACCAGCGCATGCCATACGATACATTCTTAATGATATTAACTAAAGACTAAAAAAACAATAGGGTGAATTTTTACTAGGTATACCATTCCATGTCCCATTCTTTAGTTTTGCTCCCCAGTTCCCATCATAGGGTAACTCCTGACGCATGCTGGAATATTGAGCCGAAAAATTAGCATTTAGAGTCAAGAAGTATTAGATTGGTAATATTTTTCAGGAGATGAATATACTAACCTAAAATTGTATTTACTCTGAATAGCTTCCAAAAATTCAAAGAGAACCCCACTGAAGTTATTTGGAGCTCCAGATGTGAACGGTGGTCTCTAAAGTACAGGAATCAGTTTTCAAATGCTAATACATTGAAGATAGTGTTAATATTGGAAAGTAAACTACCACAATTGAGACAACTCTCAGTTGATGTCCATTCAATACCGATGCTACATGATCCATTTTAAAAATGGATTGACTTTTGTCATCTGTACAGCAAATAAACGGTTGTTGTTTGAATCCATCGAGTCTAATCATAAAACAAATTATTGGAATAGATTAAAGAGTTTAAACTTTAAACTTTCAAATAAAAAAGAGATTCTCATTTGAATCCATTCAAACGGCAAAGTTGCTTAATAACTTGATTAGGATGAATACATTATACACGAAGTCATTTACATAATATGCATACTATTTATACTCATATTGTGCAATACGATATGATTATGCGATACCAGAAGAAAGAAGAAAGTTTTACCTTTCTGAATCCGCAGTCTCGGTGAAAGTTTTCTCTTCCGACAAGTTCATTTGACGTCCCCTAC
This sequence comes from Gisinianus flammeolus, assembly GCA_034699125.1. Taxonomy (NCBI): domain Eukaryota; kingdom Metazoa; phylum Arthropoda; class Collembola; order Symphypleona; family Katiannidae; genus Gisinianus; species Gisinianus flammeolus. The sequence goes on along the minus strand of JAIUND010001331.1, from coordinate 2,085 downwards.
CTTTGAATTCCTTCTCCCAACATTTGAATGAAGAAATCATGTAAGAAAGATATTCATTTTGTAAATAGCTTTTCAAGGTTTTGACTGCAAAAGTGCCAAAAGTTCATACGGTCCAAAATATGATGGTTACGACATTAATAATTTCAGTAATACATAAAAATTCTTTGTAATTTTTTGACTTTGAACATGGAAATTAAGACGTCGCACACTTTGTAAAAAGAAAGTAAACAACTTTCTCTTGAGTGCTAAGTGACTAGGAGCGACGTTTAGAAAAGAAAGTTAAACTTGGTTGAACTACTTACAGTGGCTTTAATTTGGCTATTGAAGCACGTGAAAGGGTCATGAGGTATCAGATGGTCTCGAATACACTTAATGCAGTGATTTTCGTAAAGAATGGAATTTTCCAAATGACAGGTCATCAGTTTCTCGTGAATGTTTCTTCCACTGGACATGGCCTTGCATGCGAACATAATTACTTTAAAAAAGACCAATTACTCAACAAATTTTCCATGTTCTGCAAACCAAGATTAGAAAGTATGCTTCAATAAGTAATTTAAATTAAATCACACTTACGTGAAAACCAAGTACTAAGAATCCAGCTTGTGTGAGACAATTTGAAAGTGAAATTGATCATTGTGGTGTCTTATTTAAATTTGAATATAGCAAGCAGATATTGACTCTATATTGAAAGTTTCACTGTTCACCAAGTCAATGTTTGTTTTTCTTCCGCTTCCGTAAATGCAGACCTTGTGGGTCGAGGTTCAAGTTGCACTGAAAATGATGTCATTTCATTTCACATGCAGAGAAAATGACTGATGACTACATGGTGTAAAATACTATTTTCACTACGCTGTTGAACCAGTCAAAGGTTATTCATCTGTCAAAAATCTGTCAAATTAATTATTTAGCCCTTAAAGCTCAACACAATAAAGGATTACACATGTACATACCATGGATATTATCCATGTCACTTGCTATCAACATTTTTTATGTATCTGCATGGAAATTTGACCATCATTTTACGTAAAAAATTGGAGGTTTCACTGAACGGGGCTTTTATGCACATGCATGTGTTTGACAAATGTGGATTTGTCACGCAAAACCGTCGGTTTTGTGGTTGTCATTTTGTCATGGGCTAGTCTCCAGCCTGCCATTTCAATCCTAAAATTCATTTACTGAGATGAAAATTGATTGATGTAAAACTTGAAGGATTTATTATTAATATGGTCAGTACAAAAAAACGGCAGGTATGCTGAAAGGGGAGAAAAAGTAAATTCCGGGGTGTTTTTCTATGGAGCAGTTACAATAAATACAGACATCTCCTGTGCCAAATATCTCCTATGTCATTTTTTAAACTGCTATAAGGTATTGACAATAGCCGTATTGTGTAGATTTTACACACTTACTCATTCCACCACATCAGCGCATATTTTTCCATGTCGAGGATGATGACTTGTCAGTGTCATGGAATAAACCAAATTGCACATACGAATAACTGTATGGAAACATGGAATAAAATTTTCAACATTTTTTTAATGGCGTTATAGAAATGAAATCACATTTCATAAATACGTGAGATATTTATAATCTTTATTCATGTGCACATACAGCAAAATTACTACAAATTTAATTAGTGATAACCTACTCGAGAAATGACTCTGAATTTCAAGGGGCTGTAGTCTACACATATTGCAAGTGATTATCAATTAACTAATGAGCAAAGCTCATGAATGTATCATATAAATACCTATAGTCGTGTAATCTACTTCTAAAGTTATAGATAAGTAATATATATTATACGAATTACAGCCGTTGACAGCACTCAACATCATGCATTCTGTAAAATAACTGAAAAAAATACACTTAAACACTTTGAACGATTTTTGTCAGTACAGTTCACTTACATTCTTCTAAAGTTTATAAATTTAAATACACAGTATAGCTTATATGTATAACAGTAATATACTATAGGTACAATTTAACTGTTTCCCAGAATTGTTGAGGGTTCTTACTGTTTAGTATTTTATCAATTGTTACATTTTCGTCAATTTGTTTAGATTTACATATTTGATCTTTGTATTCTTT
>JAIUND010001330.1:0-37639 GCA_034699125.1 Gisinianus flammeolus | reverse complement strand
GATTTTATAAAATAACTAGGGATTTTATAAAATAACTAGGGATTTTATAAAATAACTAGGGATTTTATAAAATAACTAGGGATTTTATAAAATAACTAGGGATTTTATAAAATAACTAGTTATTTTATAAAATAACTAGGGATAACACATGCACAAAATTAACATTAATTCCATGCTGTATTTGACATTTCTTTGTTTCAGCTTCTATACTGTCCCACATTTACGAAACTCACCAATGAGCCATTATGGCAATGGTACTGTTTTTTTCAGTCTCTACCTAAATATACCTATATGTTTCATTTACAACCGTAGCTTTGAACTCTAAAGCATTCTAAACTTTAGAATGCTTTAGAATATCTAAACAATATTCATTTATTCGTAGTTAACACTTAATTACAGGGTATACTCAATTCACTAAATGAATCCTCACTTGGTTAATGGGTACAGTTATATGCATCATAATATGATTAGAAAATTTCCATATAACAGAGTAAGTAACAATTTCTTTTTACTAAAAGGTATATAGTGCTTTCCCTCGCGTTCAATGTAATTTACATTCAGTTGACGAATTCAGAAGCTCAAGAGTCTCTCAGACTCTCTCACATTCACATGCTTTATATGTGTGTGTAATAGCCAGATAGGTAACGCAAGTAAGTACCTGCCTAATACGAGTGTTGAAAAAATTTTGATGGATAATATATACTTTTCTTTCAAGTCAACTTGTCTTTGACAATTCTTTGTCCGTAAGCATTTAGTTTTATAATACAACTTTTATTACTTTCTTCAAAGGTAAAACATCCTAAAACCTAAATAAATTAAGTAAGAATTGTAATAATCATTTTAAACAAGGATTTATATTATTTTATATGTAATCTATTATAGAAATGTATCCATAGTACGTAGTATGGATTCCATACATTAATTATATCCGTGGATATAATCAATGCTTTATTCCTTTATTTATCTATTTACGTGTGATACTTGATACTACATACTATATTATAGCAATATTTAAAAACATACATAACATACAATGGGTATGTGCACATGGTTCAGTATAAGTACTTCTACTAATATTAGAAAGTATTGTTTACAATTTATGGTTTGTTTTGTTTTTGCAATATAGGATAGAAAAAATTAAAATACAAGAGAAGTAAAGTTTGTCGATGTACAAATACACAATTCAAGAGTATTTAATTAGCATATTCAGATACTCTAATTTTTTCCTTGCCAAAAGTTTGAGTTTAGTTTCGGGACACTCTAAAAATTCATACTGAAAGCAATCAATACATTTCTGTAAGTAAACTCTTCCTAGTTTGACTGTATCTGGTTGTTTTCTAAGTATTTCATAATCTTCATCACCTTCTCCTCCAGCTAAAGCTAAAATGGCCGTGTGCATTTCAAAATAAATCACAGCAGTGTAGATATTCAGTTTTGCTAATCCAGGATCTAATTTTTTAATAGCTCCCAAGAGTCTATTACAAACTGTAAGCTTGTTTTCCAGCATGTCTTTATTATTTCTTGTTGCTTCATCCCGTCCTTGCATCTGAATCAATGAATGATTGGCAACAAAATTGAGATAGTAGTCCGGATGAACAAGTTGCTCAAATTGACTTATCATTTCCTTGTAATTTTCTGCAGTGGCATGAGATGATAATTTCCCAATTGTTTCAGACAATTTCGAATCAACTTTCTTCACTTGCCAAGTCTCACAAGTTTTACCACATTTCTCATTGACGCATTGCCATTGAGTTTCTCTGTCAACTGGGACAGGAGAAGCGGAGGTGCCGTGTGAGGCTGTGGGCTTGGGTACGGGAACAGAGCTTGATTTACACAAAGGGCACAAGATACTAGAGAAATTTGAATCTAACTCTGTGGGTGAAATACACCGTGGGCACTCACAATAGAAATATTTAGTTTTCTTAAGTTCTTCTCTTCTTTTTTGTGTATTCCAAAGAACATTTGTAGCTACAGTCGAAATATGATCTCCTGGCTCCAGCCGAATCGAACTTCGGCAATATAATTCATAGGTGTGTTTGCTGCTATTCTTTTTTCCTCCTGTTATTGTTACTGATGGCAGAGTTGGCGGGATAAAATAGTATTTGGCTGTCGGGTAACAACTATATTCCATCATGGAGAATATTGGGTACACTCCAGTTAATTCTACAGTTTGGGATATTTTGATGTCCACAGCGTTTGTATCCAATATACCCAGGACTTTGTGTAAGACTGGTTTCGATATTGTTATAATGTTGGAGATTCGTCCCAGAGTACTCTTCATTTCTTCAAACACCCTGGTAGTTTTCTCCAAATTCCCAATATCTTCACGACATTCATTATTTGATTGTAAATCCATCAATTGCTCCCACAGTTTTTCATTCACCTGTTTGAGAAGAAGGCAACGATAGTATAATAAATGTTGAATAAAAGTCTCTTTCAATTCTTCAGAGCGATCATCATTATCCTTCTCAAGTTGCTTTACTTTAGAACTATTTGGAATTTCTTTGGTCGTTTGTCCAGTTTGTTGAAGTTTTAATCCACTAGCTTCTTTAAATAATTTGCATTCAAAATATTTATGAAAGTACTGGGACGAACATTCAAGGGAACAGATGGGGAGGCTACATTTTGTACACGAGTAACTTTCTCCAGTCTCAATATTTAAGGAGTCATTCCCATCAATAGATGAATTTGAGTCAGACAAAACTTTATAGCAACCCAAACAAATTGTGTCGTCCATATCAAGTAAACCTACTTTGGGTCCACATACCAAGGGTTTGTCTTTAAATAGAATGTAATCCGCTTTTATTTCCTCTGTTGCAACAAGAAATCGTCCAAGCTTTTCATTTCGGTCAATCTAGAAAATTAAATTATAACTTTTGCACTTTCAATGAGAGACTATAATTTTCTATTCATTTCTTTTTATTTGAAAAAAAATCTATTTTTCACCTTGTACTTCTTCTTTGTACAATTCTCTTTATGATTTGGCCAATCTTCCTTCTGGTGTTCTTTTGAACAGTAGTAAACTGTACGACAGAGACTACATCGAGATTCACTCACATTTGAACATATTTGACATTTCCCCTTTTCACCCATTTTTGTATTTTTCAAATATATTTCCTAGTTTAGAGTACTATATAATATACAGTTTATATTACAGACAGTAAGTCGCATCTAGACAGTATTCTCCTCATAGAGAATAGAAGACTCTTATTGATTTTATACTTGCAAATACACAGGTTCTAGGCTGGACACGGCTCAAAGTAATAAGTTAATAAGCGATTTTCTTTTTTTGTATTAAAAACAAGTTGCTCAATCGATATATGTCTATTTCTCTTAACAAAATTAGTTTCACTTACATTCCATTTGATATTTCGTTCTATGTGTATACAATTAGAAATCGAGGCAAGCAATCCTCAATTTTTGTATTTTGCCTTCTATACTTTGGCGTACTCAGATATTATGTATCTACACACTGGCTGGGTGTATATTGTATATTGTATATATAGTGTGCTTGAAGATTTGGAATGTATTTCGAGTGTAAACTTTTTAAAAGCAGAACAGTACATACTCAAAATTGTTAAAATGACGGAAAATTCTAAAAATACTCAAGACTTCCTTCTCATCTGCCGGTTTTTTTCTCCCTTGTAGCGATTTAATTGGATGTCTAACATTCTGTCTGTAATACAGGCTCTGCATGCAGAGCTTTTCAACTCAGTATAAAAGACACGGATCTTTGTTTTAAAGTTCATTTACATATTATGTATGCACACATTGCACACTGTAAAAAATGCGGTAGAACTATTTGACTATTTGACTCTACCGTTTCAGTAGTAATTTTTTACCGCAGTATAGCAATCCATTACTAACCTCGATCGTAGTTCCCGTTACCAAACATTGTCGGTGTGGATTGCTACTACACGGTAAAGTATTGCCACCGAAAATGGTAGAGTCAAATAGTTCTACCAGAACAGTAGCGAATTGTCACTGTATTTTTCTGAGTGTGTATATAAATTGTATATATATGTTTTAGCTATTGCTTCAAAAACCTAGTGATATGATAGTGGAACATATGGAAAAGGAATATGTAAAGACATGTATGTAACATGTACCCATAATCCCAAATATGTAGGTAATCTTTTTAATATTGGAATTTATGGATTTGCATACCATTTATCGTATTTAACATATTTAAAATAGCTTAACAGTATTACAATTTGAAATGGTAAATAAAATATAAGAAAAACATACGTAAGAGAAACAGTAAAACTGAAGAAAATTCAGAAGATTGTAAAGTATATAAAAAAAAATGTCGAGTGTGGGGTAATAAGTTCTATGTTGTTTTTGTTGCACGCACACATGCATATGCATACCCTGTGCTTGACTATTAAACCGCTGCATGCTACACAGTCAAATCAATGTTCATGTTAAAACAGCAATTCCAAAAAAGTAAGCAGTATTTATTGCTCTAGTGAGAACATGGGATGCACAATCCCTTTTCAGAACAGCAACTATACGGATTTGATTTTGTTTGAGTCTGGAAGTACGACAAATGTGTGATCAATTTCAACAAAAAGATTCATTAGCCATTGTCAACTAAGAAAAACATTTAAAATTCTGTCTTACTGCAGGACAGTAGGGATACCATTTAGTGAGAGTCCCATTAGCCCGTCTTCACGCCGTAAATAAATTTACAATATTTCGACATTAAATTATATTTTTGTTCAAATTCGTCTATACAGATACTTTTGATTAATATTGTATTTATATATAGTACCTCCGGTTAAAAGCATAGTTGCAACCGCATTTATAGTCCTCTCTTACAACCTTGACAACTGCGATCATTGTATTTGGTGAGTAAATAAGATTTTGTTTTTCAAAGCAGAGATCATTCTTGAGGTAGCAGGATTGTCCATGAACGGAAATTCCAAAGCAAGTATTAGTGTACAGACAAAGTCTCATACCTATATATTATTCATTTACGACTGGTTGTCATAATAAATATTTACTTTATATTAAAAATACATTACATGTTTCATTCATACAGTCTAGTCCGGAAGTAGCCATTTCCAATGACACGGGATTTCCCCAATCTACAGCATTGAATTTCTCTCCAGGACAATCCCAATTTTCAAATGCATGTCCAATCAGCGCTTTGTCATTAACTAAATTCAAAGTCGATCCCAAGTCCTTATTACTTTTTAGTACATATGATTATTTTATTTCAACGATATTTATGCATGCTAATCTTTCACTTAAAAGGAGGCTACACGCGGAGATGGTAGTTAATAGTGAAATACAGATATGATGTACGTACAACTGCAGATATTCACATTTCTCGTTTTATTACAGTATAAATGAAACTCTTTTTCTGAGTGGCAGTCCGGATCTTGTTGACAGAATACACCGAGCATCGTCATGATACACTAAAAAATACAGTAATGGTAAGCTTTATTTACTTGAGGTTTTGGAAATTCGAATAAATTATTATTATTATTATCCAGTATTTCGAAATAGTAAGAGTTGTCACTTTTGCAAACGTTGAGTCTCAATTAATTTTCTCTAAATTCCTACGTCGCAGCATACAAAATATATGATAAGTATGCATTCACGAGACACAATACAGCCATATAGGATAATAGGAATGTAAATTCAAGGATCGCAATTTCAAGATCAAAGTCAGGGTCAAGTGCAGGGTTAGTATAGAAATCTTCACACACAGACCATAAACAAACAACACGAACTACAGAGAGTCACTCACACAAGGTTAAGATTTCTCAACTTTTTATTTTCAAATAGACACATTCGATCTATGTCGACAAGTGGTGAACGTTTGACTACGCAACGCACACAACAATTAAAGTTTCATCATGTGTTTTATACACATGGGGTAATCTCAGCTATTCATTATTTTCATGTCATTTTCATCTCATTGCTGTCAATACACTCTGGATGCTTATCATTTTTGCCAAGACAAGAAAGATTTTTTAGCCTTATGATGTAGGATTTCTACTCAAAAGTTCTATAGAGCAAGTAAAGTATGTATCTATAACGTAACGCGTTTGCGTTTATCTAACTAGGCATTTGAAGAACATTTTGTAATATATTAGTATCTATAGATTCTAGAGTAAGATTCAGCAGTTTACACTGACCTTATCGAACTGAGCAGGATGGCTCAAAATTCCCACCATTATTATTATTATCGTTGTTAATCTGAATTTCATTTCAAGAGGAAACGAGAAATAAACTAGAATTCCAATTTATTTTTTCAACTGGCTAGAATATAATTCATGATCTATTGTAAAAACGTTTGTTTTTTGTTGTCTACAAAAACGGTTGAATTTTTCTTGCAGGGTTGTCCTTGCATTGTCTTTGTGAACCTTGCCGACTCAAACTTTGACAACTATAAATACATGTTTTTCATTTTTTTGTGGGAAAGCGTGTCGGTATTTAGTTTTTTTCCGGAAAATCTACGGTTTGGAACAACTAATGAACCTGATGCCTGAACTCTAGCTTCCAAAACCCTTCTTCTATTGAAATTGAGGGCGCATATGAACTTAGAGTATATATACATAGATCTCTTTACAAAATAAGGCCAAAAACGTCAACTTTATAAAATTCTTGGCTAGGAGATTTGGTGTATTTTCCGTGACGACAACCAAAATTAGTTTGTTTTATTAATATATTAATTATTTTATTATAAATACTTATTATGCCTACAAATTGGGGCAAATTGGTTTTTCATGACCAAATTTTCGAACTGCCAAATCTGTTTTCGGGTCAAAACTTTGGCTAGTAAGAACTGCAAATGTAATAAAAACTCACTATAGTTCTGTCCATAGCAGGCCATCGCTCTATATAATATATTATGTACGGATGTTTAACAAAAATGGAAAAATCTGATATTTAATTCCTCTATACATATTGAGTCTATATATCCTATACTGTTACAAATTTGGTGTACAATACACAATGCTTTGTAATTAGTTTACTATAGGATAAAAAATGGATCATTGTTGTCCGTCAATATTACGTAATAAAAAAAAAAAAAAAAAAAAAAAAGGAATTACTCAAATTATTATCCCCTGTAAGAGTAAATTTTCCAAGGAAACTTGTGAACATTTTACTCCTATATATAGTAAATGGAATTGTCGTTTGATTACCAGATGTGGGATTTATTCCCAAATATTATACAAAATTAGAATATCTATATATATATAGGATCAATCCGTCTGTGTGTGTGTGTCTGTTACCGTACGTATTCGCATGTAATCAAATGGGGCCAAAATTTCAAAACGAACAGAGGTCAAAATTAATTGGGGTGAAAGGTAGAGCCTATAGGGGTTACCTATAAGGGACTCCAAGGTCATAGATCAACCCTTAAGGGTACTTTCTCTACAAGTTCCATTTCACGGCGCAGGTGCATGAATGACACTATACGTATACGCACATATTTGCTGGTAATTTTCCACTGGATGGTTGATTTCTATGGGTGGCGGGAAAATTCAAACTCCTCAAACACGTGTATGTATTCGCATTTAATCAAACGGGTACATACTTGGAAAAAGGTCTGCAGTCACGTACTCGGTAGTTACGCGGTCAAATACTAGATGGCGCCACATACCACAAAACCCGCGAAAATTTAAAAGCGTAGACAAATTTCGATGAGTGGCGGGAGTGTTCAAACATGGGCCGCCCCCAAACCCTTTCAGGGGTCGGTAGGGAGAGGGTGAGGACGTGTCTAAAACTTGCCGCAGAATATTTAAAATCCGGTCATGCCGCGATTAAAATCTGGCCATGCCTCGATTAAAGACCGGCCATTCCTCGATTAAAACTTGACCATGCCGCGATTAAAATCTGGCCCTGCCTCGATTAAAATCTGGCCATGCCTCGATTAAAATCCGGGGGGGGGGCCAAGGCGAGCGCGTAGCGCGAGCGGATGACAAAATGAAAGTTGTTTAGAAAGCTAGCCGTAAAATAGCTTCTTAATATAATAAGTATGATAACGCCGCAGTAGCGGCGGGCACCCCGCTAGTATAACAATAACATGCGGTTGTATATGTATATGTATAATAACGTTTCAATCATAGAGGTAGATCAGTACGAATGGTTACAAATTTAAGTTGACCATATCTACGCTGATGTCACACTGAACCAACTTTCATTTAAATTTGAATTTACTTTTTATGAAAATTTACATGAAAATTTTCCTTATTATTAAAAGTTTCCCATCCAATGGATGGCATCCATTTATTTGTGTGTGAAAGGGAGTCAGGTATAATACAAGAAAATCTGTGTGTATAACTTGACTGCTCATATAATTATAGAGACACGACGAAATAATATAATATTGCGCCATCCTCAATAGTGATAATCAAGGTTATAGGAATTACAAAACTAGATTTTACTTTTTACACGCTTAGAATTTTTTTTGTTGCTTTTTTCGTGTCTTGTTAATTTTGATTATAGAATGCAAATCTCCGATTACTTTTGGACTACGCAACCACAATGAAAGTGGAAAGTCAAAGTCAAAGGAAAATTAAAGCATATACAGAAAACTATATATATATATATTAAAACAACATTTGAAACAAAAACTGATTTCCAGTAAAAAATATCTGTATACACAAATCCCCGACAAAGTTACAGTGAACGAAAACAAGTTGCACAGTCCTGCAAGTATCTATATGCATGTATATAGATACCTTTTTCTTAATACATACGCACAATGGATATGTATGTGAATGTCATGCAGACCTTATAGCATAATGATGATGTGACTACATGTGTTATTATGAATTATGAAGATTGCATGTACATACAGAAACAAATGTCTAATGAAAGGCAACAGTTTTCTGGATCTGGGGAACTTGGAAGGTGAACAACTTTTTATGTACAATCACATTTGTTTGAAGGACAAACTGGTATAGAATTCAATGGATATGGCAGTCAATTCAGTAAAATGTAGTTGAACTATGCTTGAAATGTTTTGAAGATATATGCAGTATTTTTTTGTAAACTGCAAAGTTTGCAGCGCAAAACCAAAGATGTGTAGTAATAATAATAAAAATACAGTAGATGTATAAGAAATCAATTATCCATTTTTTTAAACACTTCATTATTCTTCTTTGCTTTTTTTCATTTTTATATTTCTTTTCTATATAGTTTTGTAGTTACAAAATATTACAGTAGCAAATCCATTTGAATACATACCTAAATTAGTCTAGATTGTGCACAATGTCTAATCGAACACACTGAATCATCATCATCGCTTATTTTAATGATGGCAATTTGTAAATATTGAGCAGTGTCTAAAAATGTTCTGTACATTAGAATATAATTTAATTTAGTTTTAGTTTGCTGGTACATAAATACCATGAAGAGCTTGAGGAATATCCGCATCAAATTCAGCTCTTGCCAATTCCTCCATGTTTTTAGCATCAACAAATAAAAGAAAGTCTTTGGAGTCTTCTCGGATATCCGTGACAGCAGTGATGAGAACTCCGTCATCTTCAGTTACTCCCTCCGGATTAGGTACGAAAGTGGGCTCACCAAAAAAATGAGTATCACTCTCTTTGAATAGGAACGTTTCCTTCTTTGTTGTGTGGACTTTACAAAGAGAATTTTCAAAAAAGCCTTTAGTAGCACTTCCAGTCGCATAAAAATAACTGGTTTTTTTGCTTAAAAATCGTCGATTGATAGCGGGTAGTTCCAAACCCTTTTCGGTCATGGTGTCTGGAGTCAGAAGGATTTTATTTCCCTCTCGTACAGCTTTGGCTTCCGTTCGGACACTCGTCCCACTCAAGTTGACTAAATTGACACCTTCAGCCACATCTTTGGCATCCACAATAGGAATAACGAATCTTTGAGCTACGGATTGAGAGTCATTTTCCACAATACCACTTCTCAATTTATTCAAGTCTAAAGCACTGAGGACAGCTGGGTCGGGAAAAGTGGTCAAATCTAATATGATTTGATTATTCATCTCAAAGCAGTTGATGACGTGTAGGAAAAAGAAGGGTTCGTTGCACCAAATCTCTGTTTTGAGTACTTTCCCAGTCGCTTTCTCAATAATGTGGAAACGATTTTTGAGTTCGGGGCGCCACTCGAGCCAATCCGAGAATGAGTAACCTTTGGACATGAGTGCTCCCACAATTTTAGAAAAATTCAAGACAAAGGGCTGTTCGAGCAACAAAAAGTAATTCTTGGTCATTCCGAAGCTGTGATTATAACTGAGTAGGCCGGAATGAGTAGTCGGAATAGAAGCAATGATCCTGGACTTTTTCATCGTATCTTTAACATTTTTGGTAGGGTCACTAGGAGGGATCTTGAAAAGATTGTATTTCAAACCAGTCATCATGGAACTGAATTTTAATAAAACAATTAGAGTTAAAATTAAAATTGTGAACATAGAAAAAAATTAATAATAGAATTGAAACTAATATTTTATGAAACGGACCTCCCAATGTTGTATGTACTTCCATCCTCATCAGTCAAGGGATGAGCGGTGGCATTACTCAGACCAAACATTTTGTTTGTATCAAATTTCTCACCACTGGCAAGAGAATCCGTATTGAGTTCTCTAAAAAAACATGTTTCCCCGGTCACACATATGTCATCACCGACATTGAACAAATTAATGTTCGAATTATCAGAGAGTTCAGGGAGCTGTAAATTTAAAATGATGAAAATAAGAGGGGAGGCAAAGTAAAATTATCGTCAAAATAAGTACGTATGGATTTTCAAAGGAAGTCTACTTATAGGGATTCATATATATGTCATATAGTAAAAAGTGTCCGTTTTTCTTGACTACTTACCAAAGACGTGGGCATGAATCGAGAAAATCGGCTTTTGGTAGGATCAGGTGACGCGTGTGTAGCATATTCGCAAACGACTGGCTTCTGTGCTAACATGGCTTTCCTGTAGGCATCCGTCTCCAAGAATTTCTTTGAATACTTTACTGAATCTTGATCAATTTCGAATTTAGTAATCATAGCATAACCATCCATGAAATGATTAACATGGTAATCCTTGTCTGCGTTCACACAAAAAATTCAATTACAGATTAAATAAGTGATTTCTCAATTTTTCCTGTTGTCATTTTCTTACTTAAATTATATATGATATATATAAAATGGCAAATGTTTTCTTACTATCGAGATTGTCCGGAAAATCAAATTTGCCTGGACCAGTACGAATATATGAGCCTTTGATGAACGATGGGATTTTGCCAGTGATTTTACCTTCTTGAGGTTTCACCATTTCCTTGGATGTTCGAAATAATTTGGCCATAGACCGGGGGCTTGCACTTCCATCATTCCCTGGCTGAGGCTCTACACTTAACTCATTTTTACTCACACTCGTCTTGTTAGACATTTTCAGTTCAAAAACTTTTAATTATTTTGACTTATTTATTTCGCTCTTTGTCACACGAGTTTTATTATTATTTTTATGGACTACGTATAAATAATAATTCTATTTATTTATTATTGTTGCTCTGTTTTTCAAACGTTCTTAACAGCTCCACTGTTGTCTCTGGATTGCAACAAAGGAATCCTCGTTATGCTCCTTTTATATCAACAACATAAATCCTCAAACAAATACTGGCCGGTCCAGACATATCATATCCATTCATGTGCAAATGTTAGCTGGTCTGTATATGTATTCCAGAATTCTTCATGCCACACGCTCATCATGGTTATCCCATTCTCTTTTGCTTATTGCTAGTAAAAAATTGCCATCATCTCAATACACAAAAAAGTATTTACTCAAACTTACCCTTTAAACTAGGTATGTACATCCATGGGGTTTTTATATTGTTTTACTTAATTCAATGCAGAATATTAAGTATACATATCTGGAAATTCTCAGGCTTTGTATAATGCACATGTACCATATTTATACATGCACGTGTATTAATTTCAGCAAAAACCTGTTTGAGGTGCACACGTTTTTACCATTCACCATATTATATATGGTCCATATATTTACTATATTATATATATATATATTTATGCACACAACTTGTTGAACTTATACTTTTCCATACACCTTGTTTTTACATCATCACTTTGACTTTTTGATCAAAACAAAATGTACAAACTGTAGACGATATATTACTAATATCATATTAGCCGATTTCTAATTCTTTTTCTTTTGTACTCATAGCCACTGATTTGACGTCATAATACGAGAGTCACAAGACTATTATTATGCATGGACAAGGTAAAGGTGAGCATAAATGGGAAACAACAAAAACTTGTCTACCCAAACCGCCTGAACACCTGATCAACAACAATAGTACACTGCATATGTCATCAAGTTCGATTATTGAGAAGATTTTCGAGTTCCAGTCCACTATTACTGTGGTTTATAGCCCAAACATAACTATTTTTTACACCTTGCATATATGTTTATGTTGATTCTTGTAGGGAAGAAAATGTTTGTAAATAGTAGTAAGTATAGCAGTTTTTTTAATTCGTTCACCTTCCTTCTGAAATTAGACGATACGTTCTAAAAGTTTCTGTGCAATCAAACTATGGAATATGTGAAACCAATTTTTAATTCTTTCATAAAATATTTGGTCATCCAGCTCATAGTATACAAAAAATGCACATAGATAGGTAAGCCTGTCTGTATATACTCTGGAGACTATGATTCCAATTATGACATTTATGATTAAATGCAAAGTGCTAACACGTTCCTGCATACAATTTTTTGTGGTAAAGGGAGTGAGTATAATCAGGATTCCTTCTGCAGGAACGCAATATAGAATCTGTATCTGATGAAATCTCCAACTCCATTATTGAAAACAACTACGTAAGTAAGTAAATTCATTCATTTGAATCTGCGGTACAAAAAACGAGTAGGAAAACAATTGAACAGACTTAAAGATGGAAGATTTTTTTGTTTTTTCGCAAGTGCATGACGTACTGACCACAGCAGAGGTATTTCCCTCTTAGAACATAATTTTCACTTTGGTACTGCATGACTATATTGCGTTATCGGTTGGGAAAAAGAATCGTAATTGGTTTCAAGTCCCACATGTGTGTATCTGCATGTAACAGTATAGTAGTACATTGGATTGTATTTCCGACTCGAGTATTCCCTGTTTTTTTACCTTTTTTCTCATTCTCTGTTAAATTATTTTAAAGGCAACTCGAATAGAATATTTGAAACGCATATTAATAAGTTTCCTTCATTGCTTGATTCCAGTGTATTTTATAGAATCTTAAAGAAGACTTCCGTTTCCATTGCTCTGAGAAATGGTACATATGAAAAATAACAGTGTAAAGTTTACACTGTAAACAAACAATATTTTGTTATTGCATTGATATCCTATGAAATTGTGGGATTAGTTATATAAATATTTACGATAAAAAAGAGGATGGATGAATCATATAACATGTGATACATATGCTACCTACTAGGTAGTACCTAGTACATACATTTTAAAGGAAGAGTATATACATAGTAAGTCTTCACAACTCTTCCGCTTTCAAGCTTAAAATCGAATTAACAAAAACCTTGTGGAGCTTATTACAATTCACACACACAACAACGAACGACAACAAATACAATGTTGTAGACCTGCTATAAGACTGAAATCAATTATGATGTTAGTTGGTTTAATCACGTAACGTTTATAAGTTATTTCTTTACATTGAAATCTCAAGTAAACTGTGACTCACCATGTTAATATCGTATGCTCTCATTGTCAGTGTAGTGAGAGCTTCTCACGATCTAACAAACACAAAACAGGAATTAAGATTGAACTTTTACAATATTTATGAGAATATAATGAGAATTTTTCATATTTCATCACAGTCAATAAATAGTAGTAAAAAGTTCATTTCTGACCTTCTATTTCATAATTAAAAAAAATTGACTGTATACTTATGTACCTTCGTTCATACAAAAAAAATTATGCAACACAACAAGAGAAAAAGTGACTGGAGGCGATAATACTGGGTCAACAATTTCATTGTTCATTATTTTTGACTCAAAAAAGGCATTACTTGCCCTTTGTACTAGCTAGTTCAAATTTACTTGCTTTATGAGCCAGTCACTGGCTGCCAGTGATATTACAATATAGTTGTAACTTAATAATTTGGAATATATATAGGTATATAATCTTCAAAGTACACTTATATGTCTGATGATACATATCTACTTGGTACTGTTCTAATTTATTATATACATACAATATTCTTTCAAATAATATCTTTGTTCCTTTTCCAGTGTGGTCATGCTCACAGCCCTGAACTTATTCTTGAAATGAAAAAAAAAAAGAATTGAAATGCAAATCGGAAATCGAGAACGAATTCTACATATAAATACGAAATTCAGATAAAGGTAAAGTTTAATCATTTCTTACAGATATATTATTATGATAGTTAATCCAAGAACAAAGAAAAAATCGGCAGCTATAGACAATTTTAGATATAAAAATACCGAGCACACAAGATTCTAGTGAATTCGTATGGAATTTTAAAGTCGAATGTGAGACGAGAACGTAAAAGGCTGCGTAGAGGGTGCATGCTCTTGTATATCGTCTGTTAAGTTCAAAAAAGGTCTATAATCGTTTGGCCCCCGACGCAGTATATGTGTATGCACACAATGTGTATTCACCCTCTGGGGCCAAATGATTATCGTCCTTTTTTGAACTTAACAGACGATATAAAGTATATATAAAGTAAAGAGTGTCCATTTTGTACCGGATGTCTATAGACAATTACAGGAAATTTGATTTGAGTTTTTGGGTGTGTGTGAAGATTCAGAAGTTGTCTTTGCATATGGTACAATTGTCGGTCGGTGTTATACATTTTATAGAACATTTTATTTTCTATTTTTCTTTTAAAGTGTATCAACGATTTGTCGATATGCACAATGCGGCTCCTATACTTTCATATTATTATATGTATACTATGTACATACATACAAGAGGGAGAGAAAACACAAAGGGATATACCTAATACTATGTACTAATAAAAAGTATGATTTCATATATGTATGTATACTATGTACATATGCAGTATGTACATATGCAGTATGTACATATACAATACAGAGAGAGAGAGAGAAAATTATGATAGCTATACATATTGTCAAGAGTCCTGTAAATGCATTTCATAAAAATTTGATATTTTTTTACCCTTCCAATCAACGCATATGCATGCACAATGAATAAAAATACTGTTGGCAGTTCTCAATGACGGGTATGTATTACATACATTGATACTGTGTCACAGTGTAATAAGTGTTCCGGAGCCTCAAAAATAGTGATGTAAGGGTGAAAGCCCCAATGATTGTTGCTGTAATTTTTCTAATTGTTCTTCTCGTTACACTATTTCCCTGATTATTTTCTTTTTCATTTAAATAATTTACTAATAAACTCAACAGCTGTGCAGTATCTATTGTGAAGAGAAGCAAAATCTAAACAGTGTCAAAATAATGTATCTTCGCAGCTTCGAGATTTCAATAAAAATTTAGTTGCCATGAAAAAATGTGAAATTGAGGGATTTTGTTAGGAATTATACCTATAGGATTTCGTCGGTTTGCAACAGAAAAAAATGTATGGGCAAAACCTTAGAGTATAGGTATATAACATAGGGACACATATAGTCATTGGATTTGAAATGGCAAAAGCGTCTTTACTATATAGGAAAATCGTTGTATTTTCCTTGACTATATGTAAATTAATTTGTTACATAAATATATTTATTATTTCACTATACTTAAATACTTGTTATGACTGTCAATTAAGGGGCAAATTGATTTTTCATGACCAAATTTTTGACCTACAGCTGTTAGTAATCTCTTTTTGGGCTGTGGACAGAACTGGAGTGAGTCAATTTGTAGAGTTTAAAAGTCAAACATATAAGCAATTTTATATTAAGTCTCGCCCGGTCACAATTAGGAAATTCTGAGCTCAATTGTGACAAGAGCAATTGCAATTTCTACGCACGCAGCTCTGTCCATAGCCCAAAAAGAGTTAACAGCTCTAGGTTGAAAATTTGGTCATGAAAAATCAATGTGCCCCTTAATTGGCAGTCACAAAAAGTATTTACAATGAAATAATAAATATATTAATAAAACAAATTAATTAATTAATTAATTAATTTACATAGTCGTCAAGGAAAATACAACGATTTTCCTATATACTAAGACACTTTGCCATTTCAAATCCAATGACTATATAGGTGTCTCTATGTTATGTTATATATACTCTAAGGTATAAGGACAAAGCAGTATAGAGCAGAGGGAGGGAAGAGACACAAATAAACCGTCTTTCCAGTGCACTATAGCTCTCTAGTGCAGTTGCTGACTTGTGATCGAATGGAATGCTCCAAAATCAAGTCCAACGAATAATTTCAGTAACAAAAGTTTTCGGATAACTAAGTAACAAAGTATTTTTACATATAATATTTTCTGTATATGCGTATCACTTATCGCGGCGCAAGGTTTGTTCAACTTTTCTCTGTCGACTATATATATATTGAGTATATACATATTATGCATTCAAAATTTTCATATCCTTCACAAATCTATATTTAAATATTTCCTGCTCCTTTTAGACTGTCCTGTATTAAAATACATACCGTACACCGACAGAAGTAAGTCTTTGTTTGTTCCTTTAACTTTTACGTGCTTTATGTACATACAATTAGCAGCGTCACATTGCTTTTCAGGAGTATATAGGTATGTAGTCATTTACTTTTACCCTCGCCTTTTCCTTCAAAACATGTGACATTTGTTAATTTTAATTGGTGTACCTTCTCATTAAAATGTGCATATCAGCGACCCATTTGAACACCACATGCACCATGTAGAATTATATCGTGTTCGGTTTACAAAATAGTCCAATTAATTGGATATACAAGTTGTTGACTACAACCTATACTGTCGGATTAAAAATAACTGAGCCTTTCTCTCTCCTCATTTAGGAATCCTTGCCCATTTCAAATACATTGAGTGGGAGGAGCTACGAAGGAGAGAGAAAGGCTGAGTTATTTTTAATCCGACCACCCCTCTTTTTTTCGGTTGTCTTCAGTGAAGACTCTTCACTATATCGAGTGGAAACTCTACATTTTGGATAAGTTGTCCATGCAGTTTTTTGGAAATCGTATCCATGGTAAATGATTATTGTATAGAGTGCATTTGCTGTCATGGGGTCCAGTAACGTGTCATTCTCAAGTAAATACGAGTGCTGCACAGTGTGTGATAGTTTCACTTTTGGTCCACTAATTCAGTATCATATTTTGAAAAAGTCATTTCTGGAAAGTTTTAAAAATTGGTCTCGTCAATGAAAAGTCAAACAATTTTATCCTGGGAAACAACGAAAATGTAATACTAATAAAATTTTAACAAAATTCGGTAAAAATTAAGGACAACATGCATTTTTCTGGTTCCTTTTTAAAACAATCGTCAGCCAAAATATGCATGGGGCAAATTTTACTTTATATGCGCTTGAACTCCGCACAAGTACATAAAAATTGTTTTTAGACTATACAACACATTGTTCAACGGGGAAAAAAAATTTGGAAAAATGTATGTTGTTACGACTTTGACAAAATTAAATTAGTATTACATTTTCGTTGTTTCCCAGGATAAAATTGTTTGACTTCATTGACGAGACCACTTTTCAAAACTTTCCAGAAATGACTTTTTCAAAATATTATACTGATGGACCAAAATAGAAACTATCACACACAGCATGGGGAATTTTAGTCTAGTTTTTCAAGGTATAACGGATATTTTCCATATCAACAAGGAAACATATCTTGAGCCATTATTGTTATATATATGAAGTGTACAAATTTCCTAGTAAATTCATCTGCGTACGGTAAACTACGGTACATTTTTTGTATAGCTTGTTAAAAAGCAATTTCCCTCCATATGCCAATGAATATTTTGATTTAAAAATCCAATGGTTGAAAAACTAAATTTAATTTTAATTTTATTTACTACACGATAATGAAAAAATAGCCGGAATATTCTAAGATGAATTCATCGTCGTTGGACCTTGGAGACAAGATGATGGAAAGTTCAAGTGCGGATGACAGCATTAGTAACATGCAAGATACGAGTGGTTGTCATCAACGAGCCACATCAACACCTATTGACAAGTGGAGCAAAAGCTGTCCATCCCTTTCAATGATGGCCAATGGAGATTCGAGTGATGTTTGTGGAGATCAGAGTGACGAGCTTGGGGGTCAATCCTTGGGAAAATCAGATTATCTTGGTTTATCCGCACCCAAGTATGGTACTCTGGTGCCCAATAGAATCTTTGTTGGAGGAATTTCTAGTCATACAACTGAAGAAGAACTCACTGAATTATTTTCACCATTTGGCCAAGTTCGTGCTACTAAAATTATTGTTGATCGAGCTGGAGTCTCGAAGGGTTATGGATTTGTTACATTTGAAACTGAAGAGGAAGCTAAACATCTTTACAATGCTATTAATGACAAGGTTCGTGTACATTATGTGACTGATAATGCCTATATGGTATAATTATGAATGAATTATGATATTTATAATGGCGATTACAGGAAATGCAGCCTATTATTCATCGAGAGCGGCGACTTAATATAGCTCCAGCTGTCAAAAAACAAGCGTCACTAAATGATGGAGTAAGAGTCATCATAATTTCATAATATCACTTTTTTTATTGAATTGAATGGCGCAGTATATATATACTTTTGTGTGTATATTTTTTTAAAACATATAAATTTTGTTTTTTTTTACTCTCAGTTAAATCGCCATGACGTTCAGTTTACCACTTCTATGGAATCTATCACTTCGCCACCATACACTGGAGCTACTTCATACTACTATCCTCCAAGTC
Organism: Gisinianus flammeolus; assembly: GCA_034699125.1. Classification (NCBI taxonomy): domain Eukaryota; kingdom Metazoa; phylum Arthropoda; class Collembola; order Symphypleona; family Katiannidae; genus Gisinianus; species Gisinianus flammeolus. The sequence goes on along the minus strand of JAIUND010001330.1, from coordinate 18,795 downwards.
AACCTCCAAGCAGTCAATATTATCCTCAGCAAAATTACGACACTTACTACAACCAGGGGACAGGTGGTTCGTGTACTTATCAACAAACGCAACAGCAAGGTTTACCTGTGTACTCTACACCGGGTAGTCAAGTTTGTTATCTTCAACCACCCTATCAGCCATATCTACCTATTCCAAATCAGCAGTCATCATCCGTTGGTCAATCACAGTCACAAATTTATGGGAGTAACAATGTAACTTCCACTGTACCTCAAACTTATGTGGTGGATCAGAATGTTCATAGTTCCGGATGGACCACTGCAAGTACTAGTGTGCCAATTTCCATGACAAATCTTTCATCTGCATGGACAAATGTACCCATGTATAGAGAAGTGGATACGAATGGACCAGGTTTAGTTCATCATCATGAATCAGACGTCTGCAATTGTATCATGCATACGGGTGCGACTATGCAAATCAACTCTTACTAAAATTACTAAAAACAAACCCGACAAAAATGCTGTTCATCCAAATCCATAATTGTGTATTCATTTACTGCCCCTTCAATCAATATTACAACTTATTTAAAAATATTTAAAAAACGATATAATCCACAAAAAAAAACTATATACTCTATATATTGAATCATAGGTAATACAATACTATATGTATAGTTATTATGTAAATACTTGGTAGCTTTGGTATATAGCTAAGTTTGATCTTAGAATATTTATTATATATAAAATATGAATGAATGATTGTAATACATGTATAAAATTTTGTATTTTCCATTTATACCTAAGTAAAATTTACTTTCTCGCCACTTTCTCGATTTATGTATGTGTTTCAGTTACCCCATTCCCTCGTAAAGGAAAACAACGACTAAATATAAGTAGATATTTATACAGTATAAATTATACTTATTAACATATATATGTATAATTCGCAAAAGAACGTCTGAACAAAATGTGTATTGAACACACAAATGTCATTTACTAGAACAAATATTATTATTATTAACAAAATTTTTATTACGATTAATCGAGCCTTCAATAATAATTATACGTATTTATTATTTACTTAGTTATATATGTAGGTACTTATATAATATATTGAAAAATGATATAATAAAACGAAATGTATTAATAATGAATGGATTGACAGTGCACAATTATATATGCTTAATGACATCTTTTAAAACTACAATGCTTACATAATTGTGAACAATCGGAATTACATAATAATAATTAAAGTTGAATGCACTTTGTTTTTAATTTTGTTTGTTTTTAGCACACTTGTTGCATTAACAGATACAAACGTGTGGTGTTGTATGCATACTAAAAGAGCCGGCATCACGTGAATTTAAAAACTATCTTTTCCATCATCTGTCATTCACGTCTTCATTTCTAGTCGTCTATATATCTAAGAAAATTGGTAAATTCTCGTCATTTATAATTACATTAGATAAGCATGATTAAAGACTCACAAACTATCAGCAACTGTAATTTGAGACAGCACGCAATCATCACGTTCACATTTATCTTCTTTCTGTCTACCGAGAGAAGACCGAAGACTGTGTGTAAAGTAAATATGTAGCATGCAGCGGATTTAAATAAATGCTATAGAAGTATTCATTAAATATAAAAATAGATATTTATACTATCAATTTTATCTAAAAGTCTAGTGTAGTCGAAGTTAAAGTAACTCATTTTTAGAAGGATTTATACGTCTCTGTTATTGTTAAATTGTGCTACGATAGTATTATAAATTTTCACAATTTAGTCACTCATCATTTATTTATATTTTCCAATCATCTAACAAAATCAAGATATCCAACAAACTCTTCCATGGAATTCTCAGTCTGATGAAAGTCATTCCTGATAAAGTTGAACAGGTAAAGTTGTAAGAAGATTTAAAAACATATCGCATATTCTAATTAAATGCGATCAAAAAAAGTACATCTAATCATCTGGGATCATTGATCTTCTCGCATTTGTTTTTATTAGCAGCTGCTTGCGATTTAGAAAACGGAAATTCAACACAATATCTAACTTTCAACTTTTGCCCTTGAGAATTACCAGCCCATAATCATGGATAATTTAGATAATTTGACAAAGGACCTAGAATCTAGGATTCTTGTAATTGACGGAGCGAGTAAGTTGTGTATTTATAGTATTATATAGTACATAGTATTAGTAATATTAGTATTGTGTGATGTGATCATGCAGTTATTAACATATATATATTGTGGATCACTCGAATTGTTTTCTATCATGCTCTACATTTTAAACGGAATTGTTCCCTATAGTGGGAACTATGATTCAGAGACAAAATTTGGGAGAGGATGATTTTCGGGGAACTAGATTTCAAGACCATGAAAAGTCTTTAAACGGAAATAATGATCTTTTGGGATTGACTCAACCGAGAATCATTATCAACATCCACAAAGTAATAATAATTTACCATTCTATTTTTCTGATAAACTCAACTCAAAAAATCAAAAAACCATACTACATAATATGTGACATTTTTTTGTGTATAGGAATACCTTGATGCTGGTGCTGACATAATTGAAACAAACACTTTCAGCGGGACAAAAATTGCACAGACAGACTATGGAACTGAAAATTTTGCTTATGAGATCAATTTAGAATCCGCTCGTCTAGCCAAACAAGCAATTGAAGAATTCCTTAAAGAGAATAAAGACGCGCTTGCAGGCCAAACCAGAAAGTATGTAGCGGGCGCAATGGGACCTACAAATCGTACTTTATCTATTTCTCCTTCGGTTGAGAAACCCTACTTTCGAAACATCAGTAAATAATATGTACTATTATCGTACTTACTATGAAATAAGCAAATTTTTATATTTAAACTTTACTTTGCTCATTTTGCTTTCATGCTTATTTTTTGTTGGCTGAACTGAAAATTATTTTGATTGATTGTTTTTAGTTGATGTGAGCAAGGCACTATCAAATGACTGAAAGCTATATTTTATTTTAAATTTCAGCTTTTGATGAACTTAAGGATGCCTACAAAGAACAAGGTAGAGGTTTATTAGATGGACATGTTGATGTTTTACTAGTCGAAACTGTTTTTGACACTGCCAATGCTAAAGCTGCTCTCTATGCAATTCAAGAACTTTTTGAGGATGACAACTATGAACCCATCCCTGTCCTAGTAAGTTAATGATACGTACCTTGTAAAAATACCTATTGGAGTGTTATATGTATGTATTAGTATGTAACGTGTTTACTAGTAGTAATGATTAATCAAATATTTTAGATTAGCGGAACGATAGTTGATCGGAGCGGCCGGACTTTATCAGGACAGACGGGTGAAGCTTTCGTAATTAGCGTGTCCCATTCTGATCCAGTGTCGTAAGTTAATGGCAATATTTAACTTTTAACTAACCACATCATAGGTAGTGGTTGACGTTCGTTTGGTATGAGCATTAATGCATTGACAGCATTAACATATTAAGTTGATATTATTAACAATATAGTTTGCCAGTATTTTTAATGTTTAAATATTAAATAAGTACAACTAAAATTTCCAAGTCGTCCTAGGTTTCATCCTTTCGTTATTCTAAAAGTGACTTAATTATTTGTTTTAAACTATAGTATTGGCCTAAATTGTGCATTGGGAGCAGATGAAATGAGACCATTTATTCAGCGTATTGGTCAAGTGACCAATGCGTATGTACTGTGCTATCCAAATGCAGGTAAATATTATTCCATGTATAACTCTACCGGTATTTAACAAAATACCCATTTACGCCATTTAGATGTGCAAGACTTTTTGTGGCGACAAATTTGTATATCTGTTTCGTTCTTGTATTTTAGGATTGCCAAATACATTTGGTGAATATGATGAAACCCCTGAAAAAATGGCAACGACGCTAAAATCTTTTGCACTTGGTAAAACACGCATATATATATAAATGTAGACGAGTAAATATATATGACACACGTATGATTATAGGATCATCCATAAAATATTAACAATAATGAGTTATTGTCAAAGACCAATGAACGAAGGAAGAAATTAAAAGTGTGGGTGTATTATTTGAATATGCCATGCAATTTGTTTTTGTTTTATTGTTATTTATCGGTTTGGCTTACACAAGATGGACTTTTAAATATTGTCGGGGGTTGTTGTGGGACTACACCGGACCATATCAGGTATGGCTAATTGCTACTTAGTACATTATGCAATGACAAATTAATTGAATAAAAGATGCTACTGACGATAATTAATCAGTATGGAAATATAACTGACGAAATAGTTTAAATAACAATTTTGAAATGTACAAATACAGGGCTATTGCAGATGTAGTAAAGAATGTAGCGCCTCGTAAAAGAGAGACTGGACGAATTTTTCCTAATGATATGCTACTGTCTGGATTGGAACCGATGCGTATAGGAAAAAATACAAATTTTGTCAATATTGGCGAACGTTGTAATGTTGCCGGATCAAAAATGTTCTGTCGTCTCATTAAAGAAAATCGCTACGATGTAAGGCCAACATTATACATTATACATACCTCTATTATAGGGATTTCCATATCATTAAAAAAAAATTGGATTGAAAATAGGAAGCATTAGCTGTTGCAAAGCTACAAGTTGAAAACGGAGCACAAATCATAGACATTAACATGGATGAAGGAATGCTTGATGGTATTGCAGCAATGACTAAATTTGTCAATTTAGTATCATCGGAACCGGATATTTGTAAGGTATAGTGTGACTGCAGTTTATTCAAGTTTAGTTAAACTCCACTAACAATAATGATTATGCACAAATTTGACGTTGAATAATTAATTTATATTTCCAAAGGTTCCCTTGTGTATCGATTCGTCAAATTTTGAAGTTATTCTTGCTGGGTTGAAATGTACACAAGGAAAATGTATCGTCAATTCAATTTCTCTGAAAGAAGGTGAAGAGGATTTTATTTCTAAAGCGAAAATTGTAAAAAGATTTGGAGCTGCTGTAGTTGTAATGGCTTTTGATGAAGAAGGACAGGCAACAGAAGTAGATCGAAAAGTTGAAATATGCGAACGCTCTTTCAAAATTCTTGTCGATGTTGTTGGTTTCAACCCAAATGATGTCATATTCGACCCGAATATCCTTACATTGGGAACTGGAATGGAAGAACATAACAATTACGGTTTGAATTTCATAGAAGCAACAAAAGTAATAAAGGTAAATTAAATTGAATTAAATGCTATGAGAATAAAAAGAAAAGCGGCAAATTAGCATGCTTGGGAGTGTCTAGTTTGTCATTATTTTATAGGTAGTTTTTATTCGATTTATAGTCGAATTGTCCAGGCTGTCGTATAAGTGGAGGCGTATCAAACATTTCCTTTTCTTTTCGTGGAAATGATCTTGTGCGTGAGGCCATGCATTCTGTTTTTCTCTACCATGCAATTAAGGTAACCTTGGACTTCTGTACATTGACATGTGTATTGAGCGAAAGTTGTAGTAATATAATATTTTACTTATATCTGTAATACATATATTAATCAAGATTATTAAAACATTTATATGACTCGTTACTTTATTATTAGTATTTCGTATGATCATTCATTTGTAGGCTGGAATGGACATGGGAATTGTAAATGCAGGAAATTTACCAGTCTATGATGAAATGGATCCAGTTTTGAGAGAATTATGTGAGGACATTGTGTGGAACAAAAATTCTTTTGTAAGTTTGTTGCTCGCATTTCTGCAAAAATGTAAATTCTTTCTATAAACTCCTTTGTGAAGTCTTACAACAATAAATAATTTATTGAAATGCCAGCACATTTTATAGTATGATAAAATTAAAATTTCAAAAACCGTAACAGGCAACGGAGAAAATTCTAGAGTATGCCCAAAATTGTAAGAAAAAGGACAAGAAGGAAGAAGTTGAAGCTGAATGGAGGACTAAAGATGTTCGTATACGACTAGCTCATGCTCTAGTGAAAGTAATGACGATAAATTTTTTCAAAATTAAACTGGGATTGTTATTTTTGTTTACCAGTAAATAAATATTAACAAGCTATAAAATTTGAAAAATCAGGGCATCGACGCTTACATTGTTGAAGACGCGGAAGAGGCTCGTGGGTTATTTACACATCCATTGAATGTGATAGAAGGACCCTTGATGGACGGTATGGGGCAAGTAGGAGATCTGTTTGGTGCCGGGAAAATGTTTCTACCGTACGTATAAATTATTTTCATTTTTATTTATCTTCTCTTTCATGACACATGATTGCAATATCCAAAATATGTGTAATAGGAAATCATAATTCGTTATTAGTAAATGAATAGTAATAAAAACATAATTTTAAGTCTGCTCGGAACGGACTAGTTTGCTATATGTTTATATTTTAAAGGCTAAAAACAAAAACGAATTATGATGGGCCGTAAGTATCTACTCTAGCGCCTACGTATTGCAATATTGTCGTTTATTCTTCCTGATAATACATACATGTATGAAAAACAATTAACTTAGAATTTCCTTTTTTTTATCCTATTTAGGCAAGTTATCAAATCAGCCAGAGTCATGAAAAAAGCCGTAGCTTATTTGATCCCATATAGTAATTTTAATTAAAAATTTCTCATTTACTTATTTACACTAACAAACTAAGCATAGCGATTGCATGCCATACCTTTTTTCACGAAATAATTCATGATTTCTCTTTGTTCTATCACAGTTGAGGCTGCCAATGTAGCAAATGCCCAAGAGACACGTAATGCTGGTACGGTCGTGTTAGCCACCGTCAAGGGAGATGTACACGATATTGGGAAAAATATTGTTGGAGTAGTTTTGGGGTGCAATAATTACCGTGTTATTGATCTTGGCGTCATGTGTCCTGCTCATAAAATTCTCGAAACAGCGATTCAGGAAAAAGCTGGTGGGTCAAAATAAATACACGTTTGTAAACCTATGCATATGTGCTTGTTTTGTTACACAAATCAAAAACTTTAAAACCGGTGTTTTTTTTTTTGTTCTTTGAACTTAGACATAGTCGGTTTATCTGGTCTTATTACACCATCATTAGATGAAATGATTTATGTTGCAAAAGAAATGGAGCGATTGAATTTCAAATTACCTTTACTAATTGGTAAGGAATCGAATCTGATAAATTCAGCATATATTGTTTAATGTTATCACGTAGGAAATGTGTATGGCAATTTGTGTATCTAACAGGAGGTGCCACAACTTCCAAGCAACATACGGCAGTTAAAATTGCTCCAAAGTACTCGGAGCCGGTTGTACATGTTTTGGACGCCTCTAAAAGTGTTCTTGTGGTAAGACTTATTTAAATTATTGGTTACACATTTTTAGGTTGTCCATTTTTTTTCACTATTTTGACAGCTCGACTTTTTTAAACATTTTGTATAGTGCTCAGCCCTTTTAGATAAAGCAAACAGAGAAACTTTAATGGATGAAATCTCTGAAGAATATGAAGAAATTCGAGAGGATCATTACCAGAATTTACGAGAAAAGAAATATCTACCGATAGAAAAAGCTAGAGAGAAAAAACTCGTTCTGGATTGGTCAACTTTTCAAGCAAAAAAACCATCGGTTCTTGGGACTCAAGTTTTTATGGATTACAGTTTGGAAAGATTGTCAGAATTCATTGATTGGAAACCATTTTTTGATGTGTGGCAACTTAGAGGGAAATATCCGCATCGTGGCTATCCTAAATTATTTCAAGATCCAGCAGTTGGTAATTTTAATTATGAATATTGCACTTCCTTCATGGTTTTATTGTTCATTGTTGCCATTTTTTAATGACACTTTCATGATATCGTATATTCTATGGTAGGAGAGGAAGCAAAAAAGTTATTTGATGAAGCTCAAAAACTGTTAAAGCAAATTATAAATGACAAGTTGATCAGAGCCAATGGTATTGTTGGATTTTATCCTGCAAATAGCAAAGGGGATGATATACTCATCTATTCCCCTGAAGGAGGAAATGGCTCAGAACCTATTGCCGTACTCCATGGTTTAAGACAGCAGGTAAAAAGAAACGTTATTTATGCAACCTCTAATTTCTACAAGCAAATGCTTTCTTCACAACCATAGTCAGTTTTACTAATTCGTATTAACACTTTTTTTAAATTACTTCCCTCCTAGGCTGTCAAAGATGCCGGGGATACAACATATTTATGCCTTTCAGATTTTATAGCTCCAGTTTCGTCTGGAGAAACAGATTACATTGGTATGTTTGCTGTTTCCGCTGGCTTCGGTTGTGCAGACCTTGTTTCAAGGTAACGGCTCCCAGTAACATAAAATAAACCAGTAAATAAAATAAATGCTCCTCTGTACAGAGTGTATTATTCATAAGTTGGAATATGTCGTAATGCCATTTTTAAAAAATTCTTAGGTTCAAGAAGGAACTCGATGACTATAATGTTATTATGGCAGAGTCTCTTGCAGATAGGCTTGCAGAAGCATTTGCTGAAGAGCTACATCTTCGAGTGCGGAAAGATCTTTGGGGCTACAATACTGGAGAAGAGTTGGAAACAGGGGATTTACATAGAATTAAATATCAAGTAAGTAACATTTTAAAATATTTTTAGTATGCAAGTATAATCATTCAAAGCGTGTTTTAAGTTTTGAATATCCTTAAAGGGTATTCGTCCAGCACCCGGCTACCCGAGTCAACCAGATCATACAGAAAAGAACATTATGTGGAATTTAATGAATGTGGAAGAGCAAACTGGGATCGTGCTCACTGACTCCTTAGCTATGGATCCTGCAGCTTCCGTTTGTGGATTGTATTTTCATCACCCTCAATCCTCTTATTTCTCAGTGGGGAAAATTCAAAAGGATCAGGTAATACATATTTATATTTACTTTTCCAAGTTGATTACTAAATGGATGGACATACGCTCAATATTCGTAGCTATGTTCAACTTTTCGATAATGACTTAATTTAATTAATTTAATAGATAACTGATTATGCTGCGAGAAAAAATGAGAACATATCCGAAGTAGAAAAGTGGCTGAACATCAATCTGGCGTATGATAATGATGTCGATGGAGATGAGAACAGCAAATGATGACGAGTTAAATCTATATTTAACCGCAGAAACAATGAGGATCAAGTGTACATTAACAGTTTCTACAAAAAAAGTCAGAAATTTAAAAAACTGCGAGTGTCGTAATTTTAATACATGAGTAGATGCTGAAAGTGATGGAATGATGGGGTTATACTGTGTGTACAACATTTTACGCCTTTTCAATATTGTGGGAATTAGGTAAGAAAAAACTAATCAGTTATTCAAAGTATGTACATATCTCGTCCATTGTTATAAACTTCCTTGCATACATAAACTTGTAGTTGCCTTTATATTTTGGAATTTAAGTAACACGTTTTATCGTTATTTTACTCTACAATGTCTCATCGGCATCTAAAATAGTTTCATTTTATTTCAGAAATTTCCACTTTGACAGACACTGAATTTTCTAAAATTACAAGAAGTATAAATAAAAAATTGCAATATTGCATATGTGGTAGATAGTTCTATCGTAGTACTAGATACTGTCTAGTAGATAGGTATATGTGACAAATCGTGAAAACGTAAATACAAAAAAATGCTCAAATCTATACTATAAGCAGATAGCACCGATTCTCCGTTTATGCAGTAATGAACTCCGTCTAAACTATTGACCTGAATGGGATTCGGCATGTATACTCCATCAATCATACAAAATGGGAACTTTTTTTTCTTCAAAGTGCCCTGTAAAGCCCTTAAATTCAAAAGTCCCTTTTCCATTCCTTTCACGAGTGAATATGGGCTGAATTTTGTATCGCGAAGTGTAAAATTGTGTATTATCTTGCTCAAAATGAGAAGTGTAGAAAATTAGACCATTGGACAAAAAAACAGTGCGATGGGCTTTCAATGACTTTTGAAATTAAACGGAAATTAATCAATTCTTCGCCAGAATTTTCGGGGGAAAACCAGTTAAATTTTAACGAGAGGAAATTCGATGAACGCAGCGGTACAGACCAATGAACAGGGCGGGGGTTACCAGTTAACGGGTAAAACCCATTTCCCCCAAGTTAATGGGGGAAATTGATTAAACGGGAAGATTTGTATACTTAATTCGGTCCCAATTCTAAGTCAATATTGTATGAGGAACTATGATGTTGCAGGTCGCTGAAAGCGACGGGCTGTTTTCTTGTATAATATAAGTACATAAATATATTGTTATCATGAAAGTATGTCTTCCTACAAAATTAGTTTTATATGACACATATGAATGTGCCAACATTCTTCGCTTGGAGTAATCTAAAAAATAAAAGTTGTACTGGAACGATGTTTACTGAGCTGGTGTTCCCTTCCTGACCCAGTAATGTTTGTATTTAAACGTTCTAAAAACAATTCTTAAAAATCATAATTTACGGCTACAATTCTCTTCTTTAATTTCATTTTATTTAGCGTTTTATGCTTACGTAATTGCTCCTTTTGTTTTCTCAAATCCCTAATTTGTTTTGGATCAACATCGTCCTTTCTATAGCTGTTGCTGAGACACTATTAGTCTCAGCCCATTCAAGAGTTTCAAGTTCAATATGGACTGTTATATTTTTCAGCATTTTAATCAACGTTAACTAAACTTAAGGCGCCGTACATAAAAGGAGTCTACAAAAAAACGCGGCAAAAAATCCCCCCCTAAAAACGTATGTACGCTAATGTAATTGACATGGGCGCCAGACCCTCCTCCCCCCCTTCGTGTAGACTCATTTTACGTACGGCGTCTAATAAAGTTAAAAACACCCGTTTACATTTAAGTTATTTTTGACAAATTTTTACAATCCATGTAGTATGTAAATAATGATCGACACGTAAAAACGAGAGATGCCATTTCAATTCAAATACGTACATACATGATTCTAGAGAAGTGTAAAAAATGAAACAGATAAAAAAGATGAAGATAAATAAATCTTTCATCTATTCTATCCTGTATTCTATTACATTTTGATTCCCATTGTAAACAAATTCAAGAAAAAACAAATGGATAAAATGCCATGTCATTTCATATTCAATATTTCGTATGTGAGTTGTGAATGTGATCTCGAAACATATGCTAGACGAATCTTTCACTCTTCTTCATGCGCTCGCCTACTTACATCCACTGTCCACACTATATATACACACTACAAGACTTATTCACACGGCAAATGATTCGGCAAAATAAAACCTTATTGAAGATTTTATTTAATTGTTCAAGGATTCAATGGAATACAGGTCAGTACTGCTAGTAGTACAAGCTCCATATACACGTAATTTAATGCAATGTTACTACATTTTCAAATCATATAAACTACTTTAATGGTTAAAATTAAGATTTTCAGGCCAACCAACTACTGTGATATGTAAAATCTGTATTTACTTAATTGTACTTTACAGGCAGTCTATGCAAACTTTATATTCATTTATATTCTGAAGTCCTGACTTCAGAATGCAAAAACTATAAGGTGTTAATAGTACAAGAATTTCAAGCTAATATATTTGTTATAATTTTATATTTTCTGCATGGGAAATTACATTTGACATTCAGCAATTAAACACATTTCGTATTAGGTACGTCAGTACATGCGAACGTCAACTATATAGAACACTGTCAAACGTTATGCACATGCGTTTCAAACTGTCCATTTGAGTATTTAAAAGTTTTAAATTAAAACACAATCAGAAGGATGGATAAGTATTAATTAAAATGCCATTTAAATAAAATAAAATAGACCTAGGGTATACAACTTGGAAATGCATGTATTTCTGAGGTAAGAGATTTTCAAGTGTTGATTTTAATGTGTGGGCATAGTGCAGCATACAGAAAGCATTATTTTGCATTCAACGCGGGTGCAAAAAAAAGTCAACTTAAATCCGGTCGACAATCAATTGCATACATATTTTCATTTCCATTTGAGTGCTGCTGGACTGGTAACGAGGACGGGAAGGCTTGAAGACACGTGAGGATTGAAGAGTATACAGCAAGGAGACACCTTTTCTTTTATAATTTCCCATTCAATTTCAAGTATCCATTGTAGTTCTAATATAAACTTTGACGACTTTATATTGTTGCCAAAAAGTTTCAAGTTGTGTGTGTGTGTGTGTATCCCAGGCTCAAGGCTTCTTTAACAACAACTCAAAACCCACGAACCCTCAATTGAAAAAGCCACGCTGATCTTGTAAAATCACGAAACAAAATATGTATACACTTGTACACAGGGCTACGGAGGAGAACCAACACAATACCTCCATGGATATATTTTCTCTTCCCAACCCTAATTACCTATATATACTCTTCTTCTCTTCCAACTTATATTCCACTAATTCCTCTACACATTTTCATGGTCAATATGAAACCACTAGGTATACGTAGAACAAAGTACCGAGACACCAACATATACAAAAAATACGACACAATTTTATTCAAATATTAAATCTTTGACTGATACTAAAAAATGCATTCAAGTAGTGCATTTTTTTCTGCTTATTTATTTCTGAAAACCATTAAAGTAGCCACAATATAAATAAATACCTGCTATTGTTCCTTCATAATTGTAGTACGGATATTTAATTTAAGTAAGCATACTCACTGCACATAGTATCTATACTATGTTATCTCAAGGAAAACATTTGCTATACATGTTGTACTATACAAACATCCCTTTATTCGTGTTGACTTTCACCCACTAACTTTTCTCATATTTCAGAGGATTGTTGCATGCATCTATTTTTCTTTCATAAAGATAAAGCGCTGTTAAATATTGTAATCGTCGAGGAGTTTGGGATATTAGAAATAATGTATTTGTAACATTAATACATTTTGTTTTGATTGTCAAAGAACTTGAAAGTTTCATTCAGCATTCAACGAATACTGAAAATGGGGGAAATTTTTCGAACTGTAAATATTTGGCGTTTGTGAATAATGGTATTTTATTTTTAAAATCGTGAAACCGAAAGTGCAGCCAAACGGTAAGTATATGTAAGTACATATAAATATCTATGTAAATATGTCGGACGCATGAATAAAAACGGATGATTATTATTGTCTCAAATTAATTAAATACGATAAAAGGACAACTAACCCGTCTATGAATTTACTATGAGGGTTCTTCACCAAGGCTTACAAATTTTCAGGGATTTTCTGTATTCTCATTTAGGATTCGCTAGGGTAGTCGGGAAATCATCTTGCTTTTTGTAATTTTCTTTGTTATAGTAAATCGTTTCTCGTCCCCTCATTTCATGGTCTCATTTTACCCACATTCATGACGGATTCCGGTACCTATTACCTGGGCATATAATATGTATTTAATGTAATTCTCCCTATAATAGAATTAGAATTCCACATACTAATAACACTATTGCCTACTGCTCGGAGAAGCTTATGACTGACATGTCACTCAATCATTACCATTAGGATTTTCCGCACTAAGAAATCTTAATCTGTAAGATTTCAGATCATCGATCGTAAATTACATATGTCGCTATCTCGGATGAATTGAATTCATCATTTTCTTCTCATTTAATTTAATTTCATATAATATGATTGAAATTTGACCATTTACAATCGATAAAACTACAAAGTGTAATTCTGGCATAGATGTGTATGTGCAAGGAATCTCCTTCTGCATATACCGACATTGCTTTGGTCCGATTCAGTACAAACGGACATACAAGTGCAAGCCCCAATTTGAATTTGGAAATGTATTTGAGGATTGACGACAAAATTGAAAGGTATAATAGACAGGAATAATGAAATTACCTTAAATAATCACTGACCATAAAGACAAAATCTACACACACAGGACAATAGTAATAATTACATTTAGTTGGTAATTACAGTGAGTATAACAAGTTCTTAATTTGACTATTTGGTGGTAGGGACAGAGAAAGAGAGAGAGAAAAAGATGTACGAATAATAAGGACATGTATAATGATACAGGTGACTGTGAGGAAGTTAACGGAATACCACAGGCTGTACATTGTATATTCGATCATTCAATGATACTTGGTGTCTGATCACGAACAAGAGTGTACACGAGAAAACACGAGGGGTGACAAATCGATACAAATGTAAGCTTCGATACCTCACTCCTTTGTACTTATGATTACGATTCATATTTTCCATATATTTCTCGTCCCCAGGCTGTCAATTGTCAAATCCCAAATCAAAAAATACACAAACAAATACAAAAAAATCTTCCTCAACTTCAACTGTATATCACACACACACACACGGACGGACACACGGACAATAATGGGTAATGTGGAGCTACTGGCCTGAAAACCTAAAGATAGACCACAACGTGCATTCCATTTCCATTCAATTCAATAGAAATTGAAATGTAGATAAAAAAATACAAGCCATTCAAATTGCAAGTGTGTAATGTATAAGCTGTTGGCTGATGTGTAGACGGGACTAAAGGGAATGGTGCCAATGTCAATGGCAGTAGAGTACGAAAACACCGTGGTCAAATAATAGAACGAAGTGTAATTAAGAGAAAATTAGAATAGCCACAGCTATATACGTAGGTACATACTTACAGAATCAGTACTCTCGCAGTGCATCTAAAAAAAATATTCACAGTGCTCATGTGCTGATATATTATATATATAAACACACACAAACACATTGTACGCATATAGTATTCATAGCATCATTAATAATTCTTATGCATATAGGTAAATATATTCCTCATCAGTATCAGTGTATAGGGAGCATATACACATGAAAAAGTATGCTCCTGCTGTCAAAATGGATGCGTCTTCACATGTTTTGGGAATGGGGTGAGAAGAAAAGGTAGAGAGAGAGAAATCTTCTTATATCTGTCATATTTCTTTTCTCCTACCGGTCTTCCATTCATCCCTTCTTGCTCCTCCATTCAGTCATTCGTTCATTCAATCATGTTTTTCCTCAAGTCATCATATTTCCTTATATAAACATGCCACATGATTACCGTCTCATTCACAATCATACACAAAAAGTATGGTTTAATTAAGTCAAGATTCACGACTCATTTCGGTCTCATATAAAAAGTCCATGTGGGTCCAAGCTTGAGCTCACAATTCATCGTCGCTTTCAACGACGAACAACATCAAATTTATCATTTTAAAAAACAGTCAGAGTCTCTCAATATTAATTTCTTTACAAGTTGTTTAGTTGCAATCGCATAGAGAAAATTCAAAGTATCAGAGGGAGCTTGTCCAAAAAAAAAACTAAACTAAACCTCCGTTGGAAACGTGCAAGAGCGGACAGAAACCCAATTGTGGACGGAACGGCATGGAGAAATTTTTTCCATTTTCTCATTACACAATGAGAACAGCTCGGAGAAAATCCTCATCATGTTGTTTACAAAACAAACATTTTATTATTGTGCTCATACTCAGTTTGACGTCCCTCCAACTAGTTTTACCATCCACAGTCGTGAAAAATCCTTCTCATAATAGTAGTGAGCCGAGTCATCATCACCACCACACACCGGGAACTGGAAGAAGTTTTGGAGCAAATGAAGCTAGATCGAGAACAAATTACTGGGCGAGAGATTCGTACGCGGATGCTGCTGCTATTGTTTCTGCAACTGGGGCATTGAATGGAGGAGGAGGACAGGGAGGGTCGAGTGGGGAAACTTCATTCGGATCGCCCGATTCGGGTAGTTCTGGTGGTATTGGAGGTGGAGGTGGGGGGATGTACGGAGCTGCTTCAAGTATGAGCTCCTCGTATGGAGCTCCACCACCCCCAGTTCCCATGTCCTCATATGGAGCTGAATTGAATAAACCTGCAGAGCCCCTGCGATATTACTATCAAATCGTGCCCAGCCAGGACATGATGATGAGCTCATCTGGCGGTTGGGGGATGCCGATGGAAGATGAAGATGGTGAAGATTTATACAAAATACTAAGCATTCCTCCTCATTGACCCAATTTCTTTTGTGTTTTTAAATGCGATTCTGTAATTGTGAACAAAAACAAATGACTTTCTTTGGTGTATTCTATATGTATAGATATGGACTCAGGGGGTTTATCCACTTTGGTCGGGGGGATTTTGGGTTTGAAAGGTTTAAAGGGATTGAAAGGGATTAAAGGGCTAAAAGCTCTCAAACTTTTAGGCTTGCCCATTCTCCCGGCCCTTCTCCCGGTCCTTCTCCCTTTATTACTGCCTCTGTTGCTACCACTGTTATTGTTGGCTCTACCATTGTTACTGCCACTTCTCCTCATTGCTCTTGCACCGTTACTCGTAAGTGCATAAAAAAGCGTGCTAAAAATACTAATTCCGTAAGATTGAGAAATATAGTTAGACTCCAGCCTACAATTTTATTCATGATTCATGTTTCCTTCTACAAACATGTTTGTAGCTCTTACTTTTCATCCCGATTCCTGTCATCACGTTACCCGGCGGTCGAACATACAACTCTGATGTCTTCACAAGTAATTCCAATGGAACCGAGTCTGCTGAGAGTTTCAAAAGTGTGACAAACTCTCACTCACAAGTTGCTAGGATACTGTCTGATGAGTACTCGAGGATTTTCCGATCTTTTCTCAGCTCAAACGAGTGTGTCGAGAGAATTTCTTGTGAATTGAACCGCGTTGCGAGGAATTACAAAGCAACTGATGGTTTTACTAAAGTGTAAGGGATCAAAAAACTACCTACCTACTTAGATAGTATCTTTTGTTCTATGATGCGAGGGGCATTGTAATTCTTATTTACACATGTATTTGTTTGGGATTCGTAGTGTTGCAAATAAATTGGGAAGAGTGGATAGTAACCTTCCAACCAGAATTGAAAGAGCAACTCAAGCCGGTGTCAAGTGCAAGCGATTTAAATGCGGATCTCTTTTTTAAAAAATAAGAATGTATCTGTCATTTTACATTTTACACTCACACGTATTTAGAGCGCAAAGACCAAAAATACCTATACAAGCTTACAATTCTTCCACGGACAAATACGAACAAACTTAATACATTTAAATGTATGTAGACAGTCGACTCGTAACTTTTTTTGACGTTTTGACACGATGCTATTTAAACTTGACAATGACAAAGCTACCATGGCCCATGGACAGTATTTAAAATTGGACTGTTATTGGAACTGACAATTTAACTGACTATACGCTTACTCAGGAACTCATCGCTATAGTGGACAATAGGACTGTAAGTAAATACAAATATTTATCGATATTATTACATAATAAAAATTTAATAATTATATATGAATTGAAACTATATAAAGAAATGTTTCTAAATTTTGTTTTTATTTTACAGATAATTTTTAATTGACTCTAAGACCGTGAAGCTCTATATACATAATTTTAACTACTAATTTACTTTTAGGCAACTACAACCCGAGGATTCAAAAGGGACTGTGTTCTAGTAATAATAAGATATTGTAATCAGTATTAGGCTTAAAAAAGATGTACACATAGACTAATTGACTTGTATTTTATATACGTGGACTTTTACATTTTCCTTTCACATCTATCTCCAAAAATACAAAATGACTGACTGAAGGTTTTTATTATTACTTTTCCCCAAATCTTCATTCGTATTTTGTTATATTTTTGTTACAGAGTATTTATTTTGTTATTTTGTCGTTATTATTGTTACATTTTTCAAAGAAACTGATATATATTATTATGTTGTTTGTATGCTCACTAGCTGTTACATTTTTATGAAGACTTTTCTACCTTTGTCTCCGGGCTAAATGGCTGCATTGCATTCTGTTTGTGCCTGTGTAGTATATATACACGCCTGTTTTATAATATCTATTTAAATGGTAATATAACGTACTTAAATATTTATTTAATAATAAAAAATTTATATGATTAAAAAGCTGATGTCTACTACAGCAAATTATTACAGAAAGACAAATTACACAGTTGATTTTCATTTGGCATGTAAATACTTGGCTCCATTTTTTTGTTCTGGGTACATTTTGCTACAATTTTTTGTATCAAATCCAAGAAACTTATATGGTTGTTGTTGTAATTATACATAATTGTAGCAAGATTTTTCCGCTGTACAATCTCCTGGTCTTTGGTTTCGGAAATATAGCGACTCAATTCGGATTTTGTTTATGGATGAGCAATTCTCGATACACAGCGATTCGCCAGTATACCATGCATTTCTTTAGTCTGGTGACAGATTGCAGATGTAAAGATGTAAAAATTTCGAGTATATATACTCGAAATCTCCACTGCCCTTCTCACACGGTTTTATCCAAAGGTCGTGTCAAATCAAGCAAGGTCATGTACAAAGATCATATTTGGAGGTTTGGTGACTAAGACAAATTTTTAATTAAAAACTAGTATGCAATGAAGTAATCGCCGATATTTTGATTGCACATAGGTAAATATTTAAGTCAGTAGACAAAAATTAATTTCATGTCTATGCTTATACATAATTTATGTAACATAAATGGTGAAATCACTTCTTTGCGCAAGTCAAGATCTTCCTTGATTATTGTTTGTGCGTTTTGTATTTGTTAATTAATAAACTTGTTCCACAAATGATAAAATTAAATGTAAAAAAACTTTCAGAGGGTAGTAGAAAAAAGGTTTGATTGA
This sequence comes from Gisinianus flammeolus, assembly GCA_034699125.1. Classification (NCBI taxonomy): domain Eukaryota; kingdom Metazoa; phylum Arthropoda; class Collembola; order Symphypleona; family Katiannidae; genus Gisinianus; species Gisinianus flammeolus. Next base: position 248 of record JAIUND010001330.1, on the reverse strand, counting down.
TGAAATTAAAACTTTGTATATGGAGTTCTACATAGAAGAACGGGTGAGATACTACTTTTCACTCTTTTGCATATTAATATGCGCAAAAACATGGGCTATTTTATAGAAACAGTTAGAAATTTTTAGAAAAATTGCAAATATTTAATTTTAATTAAGTTTTAATTAAAGTGGTTTTCCGAAAAGTGAGCGGCCAAAGTGGAACCAGCGTTGCTCAAATTGCCGCTAGAGGACTCACTCAAAATTGTATA